>JACXGI010005691.1:0-20204 GCA_016801175.1 Esox masquinongy
AAGATCGCCTAGCACTGTTTACAACAATGTTTTCCTTGTCAAGCTGCACACCCTCCTTTTCATGATATTCACGGATATACTGTTCTTTAGCATCATCGTCAACCACTGATGGTGGGAACCCGCTAGCTTCCTGCTTGTGCTTCAGGAATGTTCTCATGTAATCTGCAAAAAGATTATCTGATGTCCTGGTGAAATCCCACACTTCGAATATTTTCACAATGCAACAACCTTTCTCAACAGCCTTAACCAGATCAATAGAAACCCAGGTACCAGTTAAAGCTCTTTCTGAATCAGTATGTGAACAATCAGTTACCTGGTTTTCAGACTCTGCACATAATCTACACAAGGGAAAGAACAGCTTACCGCCGACCCTGTGCGGTAAAACAGGGTGATTAAGGCCTTTCGGCGGACACACCGTTGCCCTAACAATACCAAAGTAGGTGCTAGCGGTTTGAAATCTCGAAAGATTATGTTTGGATGCCCAACCAGACAAATCTTTGTCTTGTTGCAGAATGGGTAAAGACTACAAATGTCATTATACAGAATAGTCTCCCCTTCTTGAGCCGTAAACTTCAAATGAATTGTGTTGGTACGACCGCCAAAAAGAGCATCCCAAGGGTCAAGGCGCTCTGGAGCATCAAAGGCCATCAAGAAAGCTTTGACATCTGCAGATTTATTTTTAAGCTGATTCCACTCACACTCCCATATGTATTGAACATGTACGTTGTGTTGTTCTTTTAAAGCCTCAAGCTTTGTCAGCCATTGTTGGTACATCAACCTGTACTGAATCTTTGTCACCAGGTTGGTGCTTGTTGAACAATGACACTTTGGGTGACAGTGCCAGAAACACCCTAGAAATTCGTAGACTGTACACACACCATCGCATTCAGCGTATCCATCAACATAGTAGGCACCGATTTTCATTTCAACCCGGTTCAGGGCGTGCTGTATCGATATATTCTCATCAGAGGCCACATATTCAAGCCATTGGATTGAGCTGTTTGAGAATGTCTTCTGACAACGATTGTAGTTGTCTGAGGGGACCAGTGCAATTGTGTCCTTGGTGAGGAATCTGTTGCAAAAGACTTTCATGCAAGCCAAAGCAATCGTAATTGACCAGAATGGATCAACACCACCACACTCTAGGAACTCGAGTCTGTAGCGCATACAACCCTCTCTCAAGATGACCACATCGTTCACGCAGTAAGCCTTTATTTCATCCTGCATGACAAAGGTGTCTGCGGAAACAGTTTCGTACCATTGCAAAAACTCATCTTTTTCTTTAGCCATCATGGTATTTACACCGTAGTATTGTTGTTCCGGATGGGGGCCAACATAGTTCTCATTCTCCTTGATGTTAAACTTGTAAGGAAAGTAACCTTTTTTAGAGTCCTTAAAACCCATAGCACGTGGCAAAGCTGCCAGCTTCACCGGTAGGAAGTAATGACTACCAATGTATCTCTGATTGAATGTGCTGTCTGAAAAAATCATGAGCTTGCTACCATTAGCAATAAGTGTCGTCCCAATACCATTGTTAGCAAGGTGTTGCATCAAGATGTAACCATCAAAACCTTTCGAGTTGTGTGCTATAAATGTGTAGTCAGTATATTTTGGTTGCCTAAACTTTTGGAAAAAAGCAGCGACACAACCATATCCGGCCAAACACCATGTCTCGTTATCAAAGCTTACTGCGCACACAAAATTTGCAGTCTGTATACCGTTCACAGGATTGGCAATTGTCTCAAAATCGTAAAATATGTAGCGCTCACTGTGGTCCTCGGGTTTAGAGGGTTTTATGAAACACTGATGATTCATTTCAACAGTCAGATCCACGTTACAATTGGGACACGTTAGCCGTGCACTTGTGCAATTTATAGTTGGTAATACTAACGTTGTAATGACAGCTGCAATCGACCCAGTATTTCTTCTGGTCACACCTGCTAACCCAACGACCCACACCTTTGTGGTGCTTCACGACCTTATGCTGTCTATAACAAAAGTCAGAATAATATATCCGCTTACAGTCCGGGCATTGCTTTGTGTTGAGGTTGGGTATGACAATCTTGATGAAGACAGACACTACAGCTATGTTTACAGCCATGATCACCATGGGTGTTAAAACCTGTATAACACCACTCACAAACATATGACACATCTAGAAAACCCTTCAGATTCATGATACTATAGAAATGGTTATCGTATAAGTACATAAAGACGGTTCTAGGGTGGGTGTCCTCGCTGTTTTGAAACTTGGTAAAGTGACCATCCCTTGTTCGATGAAAGACAACAATTTTACACCCTGTCATTTCTTCAAACCGCACAATATCTGTGAATGTCACACAATCATCTAAGGCTAAACCAACTCCCTCATGAAGCTCGCGACCACTAACCTGGGCCTCGGCATATGTGTACTATGGGTTCAACATAACCATCAAAAAGTGTTTGAGCTTTACGCCGTGGGGCACCACCCTCGCGGTTGTTGACAATTTGTACCACCAGCTCTAGTGATTCATCAATCATAACCTAGCATTACTCTGCATAACACTTTCAAGTAAATTACCAAACGTGTGTTCATTATATTAATCTGCTCTCATGGTCACATGTACGGGGGATATCAGAGATTCACCAATCAACTCGATCTGCAGACGATCGCCAGGCCCGTGTACAAAGCCTGAAGCTCTAACAATCAAAGTATCCAAGCCTGCCATAATGTGTGCATAGAATGTGCTAAAATCACCAACTTCACCAGTATTTTTGAAATTTATCAACTGTTGTAATTCAACATTGTCAAACTCATTATGTTGTATAACTCTAACATTGCCATTGTTGCAGTGAGTTTGCATCAGAGAGCTTGGAGGACAGTCAACTAGATCATGTGAAAAATGGGGGCTACTAATCTCAGTTAACAAACCTTGCATCTGTGGATTAATGTCTGTATCGCTGTGTAACAAAGTATTGGCTGGTTCATTTATATTTTGGTGTGTGGTCTGTGAAGATGTTGATGGTTGTTCTGTGTCTGGTCTGATGTTATCACTATCTTCTGCCATTTCTCTAGCTTAACGTGTAAATAATGATCCACTTACAGGTTAAAATATTATTCTACCTCAAACATACATTTACATTCATCACAGTTTTGATGAGTTGACTGTAGATATGTATTACCTTGAGCTTTCAAGCATTGTGTAATGGGTTAACTGTGTTAAAAAAAAAACCTGACACTGTGCAGCCACAAGGTGGGGGTTCCATAACTGAAGCCATTATGGTGATGTAGTCTGCATCATCAGCGGGTCCTCACCTTGTTGGTCGCTAAGTAGAGTACAAAGATTCAGCTGTATGCATATTGCCGTAATGTTAATAACATTTTAGTACGAGGCTGAAAATGTCTGTAAATAATTAGACTTACACAAAAAGTATCTGTTCAGGATGTATAAGATCACAACCGCGCAGTCCAACTGACACTGATGCTGTTTACTTGGTCTGAAATAAATACAAAGAGGGTTAACAGAAGCCCAAGTGTATACAGGTATTCAAAGCTGATTATTAATCATGTTAAAAGTCTACTTACCAAGATTAGAAGATCCAAAAATGTGTTTTCCAAACATGGCAGGGTTTAATTCCATTCAAACTAAACCAGAGATATAAAACAGACAATATGAAAGACAGATAAAAGCGCTTGGATTGCACCAACATGGAATTGTTTTATACATTCTTAAAAAGTTAAAATGTGTCATTTGTGAGCTTTTATAATTGCTACACAATTCAAATAAATTCTTTCAAATCAAATAATGTGTACTTACTATGTAAACGGCCTACTCTGCCCTGGAACAACAGCTGTCTTCTGTGGTAGCCGCGGATTTAATGACCACACAACCCGGAAACCATCAAAAGGTCACCCCTCTTAAATTTGTCGTTGGTTATACGCCATCGTTCTTCACGTTAGAACTACACCAGTTACACTGCTTAAAATTGCCATACGTATACAGTTGAACTGTTTGTATACGTTTGACAAGCACATTGATGCTCTCGGTCCGGTAGAAATGCCGTTCTCGTTAGTTATCGCGGCTCAGCCGTGACATCACATCATTTCATTTTATCTATTAACGACAAACTCATCCGCTTACATATAAACGCTGGCTATTGTCACCATATCACCATTAATCTCTTCAACATTCAACAAACATAAGTCCATAATACAGCAATCAAAAATCGGATTTCACAAGTCATCACAAGAACGCAGCACATCTTACCCGGAAGTCCCAGCATCCGCACACACTAAAACAAACATACACAGCCACACAGACAGGTATTCTCAAACTCGCAAATACAGTTTATAACCATTGTTGCCTGTTAAACATTTCTACCAATGTGAAGAAAACAATCTCGCGTTAATCCCCGTTGTACAATTTCATAATACGCATTTACAAATGTTTTGTTTACCTGTAGTAACATATCTTGACCTGTCAACGAATCAGCGTTGTTCATGCAAATTTATACTCTACCTTCTGAGTACGTTTGTTACGTTTTGCCATATAATGCAACATAAAAGTTAACGCTGGCTTAAAACACCCATTTTTTTCACAAATCATCATTGCTCATACATACACATGTAACAAAATCATAGTTTTTATTTTTAACAATATTTTAAACCCAACCACGATACAATCAACCTAGTCATAATGTGTGGTCGACCAAGGCGCTGTTTATTCCTTCAGAATAATAGTTTTGCTCATGCGATGTGTGTTTACTGTAGAGCTTTAGCGGATTACAAACCTTGTGTGAAACATGGGATGCTTTTCAACCTGCATATACTACAGTTTGTACTAGTGGTTATTTAGGGACCATTACTATGGGCAGATCTAATCTTAAGGCCCATCTCTTGTTAAAATAAAAAATGGGCTGAAACTCTCCAAAATCGTAAGTCCCGACTCCTTTATATCTTACACAAAAAAGCACGTTTCCCACACGTAATTCTGTGCTTGTGGAAAAACACCATGCTACACGCACATTGTAAAACATGGAAGGTTAACACCCACCGGTTCTAGGACACCTGTTGTAGCACTTACCGGAACATAAAATGCCGGGGACTTTAGCATTGCTGAACCCTGGTTAAACACCAAACATCTTGCCGCTGATATAACGCCTATTTATTGCCTGGGAATTTAATATTCCGGAACCCTAAGACCCATTTGTTAAACATCAAACATATCGCACCTGTTATAACACTTGTCCTAGGGTGTTTATCAATTGTTGTAAAACATCAAACATGGACACATCAATGCAATCATAAATTACAAAGTCACCGGACATGCATATGTCATTCCGGAAGTCCCGCCCTAACACACGTCATACAGGAAGTCCATACGTCACACCGGAAGTCCCACCCAGCAAACCGGATGTCACGCCCACCTCTCAAATCAAACTGGAAGCCCCGCCCCCGAGGGTTATAAGTCACTAAAGTGACAGAATATACCCTACATAAACTACTAACATGGTTCTGAAACACAGTGCTGTTATTTCAGATTCAGAACCATGGACTGCGCTGTTTGTTGTGCGTTGTCCAGAGATTTATTTATTAGAATTGAACCTAACGACACACTGTATGATGTGATAAAAAAAAAAACTTTACAACCGCTAGTTCAACTTTCGTCATCACTTAGCCGAATAAGGATTGTGGATATCAGAATGTGGCTTTCTAAGAAAAAACACAACACCCCAGCCGAGGCCATTAGCTCCAGCAGCAGCAATGATAGTACCATCGCCGAGCCTGAACTTAATCTGCTAACGATAGCTCCACTACCAGCCGCAGAAGATGTTACCTCAGGCCCAGCGGCAAGCAAGGTCAGAATGGGCCCACAGCCCCTTCCAGCTCCGATTACTCCTATAAATCTTGGGACAGAGGAGCCAGCCCAGGTGCACCTACAATCATACCCTACTCGGAACTATATTACCCAAAAACACTCCTTTAGCAGAAGCTGGTTTAATGAAAGGGAGTGGCTGGAATATTCAGCAGTTGTTGATGCTGCCTTTTGCTTTCCATTTCAGAAGTTTAGTATTGAGCCTAGTGCTAACGCTGACAAAGCCTTCCCTGAAACTGGCTTCTCTGGAAATCTGCGATGGAAAGCACCAAAGGTTTTGCAAGACATGCATCCAGCAAGGAACATCTGAAATGCAGTGCTCTCCAGAATGAATACTGTATCGTAGTGCCACAGTAGCTGAGGTTTCCACACTTGTAAACGAGGGACAACTGGCAAGGAATCGCTTATATGTGAGTGCCATCGTGGATACCATTGAGTTCCTTGTGTTACACCAACAACCACTGAGGGGGACGTTGGACGCCTTGGAGTCAAGAAAGGAGGGGGGAAGTGGACTATTTTTGTCTATGATGGAATACACGCTGAGTAAATACAATGCCCTAGCCCAGGTATTTAGCACCATCCCCAAAAATGACACCTACACATCACACGAAATTCAGAATGAAATAATAGCGCTCATGAGTGAATTAGAGACCAGTGAAATAGTTGAAGAAATAGGGAATAGCTGGTAGATGTTGAAGGTGGATGGAACAAAGGATCCATCTGGTTGCGAGAATGTGTCAATTGTGCTCCGTTACCTCGACATGGATAATGAGACGCATGAAAGGCTGCTGGTAATGGCCACTACAGAGCACTGTGATGCATTAAGTCTGACAAACCTGGTCCATTCTGAGCTAAGAAAAGCAGGCCTTAGCACAGAAAAGATCCTCAGCCAATACTATGATGGTGCAAGCGTGATGTCAGGGAAAAGAGGGGGTGAACAGAAAATATTACAGGAGAAAGTTGAAAGAGAAGTCCCGTATGTGCATTGTCTCAACCATCAACTACATCTTGGGGATAACCATGCCATGTCAGCTGAGAATGCACTAGAAGCCTTTTTCAACATGTGTAACATGCTTTACAAAAAACTGAAACAGCAGCTCCTCTGCCAAGTAAGAGAATGCGCCAAGTCCCTACACACCTGATGCAGTATGTGGTGGAGAGCACTGTAGGCCAACAGCAGCAGGACAGATGAAATGAGAGTTTGCAAGCGGCTCTTCTTCAGCACACTGGACAGTGTCACTGGGAAGATCAACACAAGATTTAGTGAATGAAAAAGCCAGCTGGTTGAGGCAATGTGTGCCATTCACCCAGACAGTCCTCACTTTTTGGATGTACAGAAGGTGAAACCACTGCTGGATCTCACCAACACAGCTTTAGTGGAACTTGAGTTTTCTGTAGCTTGACACTTTTTACAGTCTGAAATGGTCCGCTCAGACAAAGACAAATGGACCCCTGCTGCCATCCTGCAGTGCTACCCTTGGCCTCTCACCGCCATGCCAAGCGTGCTTACTGCACTGAAACATGGAGAGACTTTTGGGGTAACCTCAGCAACATGTGAGAACACATTTTCACTGCTAACCAACGTCTTCAGTCAGCACAGACAAAGCATGCTACACCCGAGAAAAGCTCACTTGATCCAAGTCGCGTTTGAAGGGGATCTTACAAAAAGATTTTGGGAAGAAGACTGAAGGATCGCTTACTCAGGAAGTTCAACAAACAAACAAGGAGGCTGCAACTCTACTGAGGAAAGGTAAGACTGGCTGGTTTACTTTTTTACTGGTTTAGCACGTTGGACACAGGTAGGCCTATGTTTAGGCTATTTGCTTAGGGCCGTAAATCACCAAAGTGACCCTCCCCCCCGCACCAACGGTACTGAATGGAGCGGAAGAAAGATCGACAGAACAAACATCACTTCTGTTCAGCCTTGCTTGCTTTTTGTGGTTGTAATTAGAACTTTCAGCCATAATTCTATTTTTTCAATGGTAGCAATCAACAGAATGGAAATGACAGGGAAGCGAAGTTTCAGTCAACGAGCGAGAGAGCTGCACAGCATGAGCAGAAAGACAGACAAAACATTTATTTATTTTTTTTACTTAATGACTCTGATGCTGTTGTTGGCTATTATTTTGTGGATGTGAAATTAATGTATCATTTGATTTTGAAACTATAGTCTTGTGTTGTTGTTGCATAGCAGGTTGATAACATAATGTTTTACTATATGAAGATTTGCCCTCTCGCCATATTTAACTGCCCCCTCAGTCACTAAATCCTGGCGCCGGGCCTAACTGTATGGCTTTTGCCACTGGCTGTTTTAACAGCTTATTAGCCAGTAATAGGCTTACTAGTATCTACTAACTTACTACTTGGAATAGTCATATGAATTGAGCAACTGCTTGCGAGACTGAAGAACTTTATACTGCCAAAGCTATTTCATTTCATGGCACAACAACGCTTGTTTTTCTTTCATTCGTGATTTACATTGATACAATAACTATCAATAGGTGACGATCACTGACTTGTTCATCAAGTGAAAAGACGAGAGAATTGTGGAAACCCCACCTCTTTTAAAGACCAAGGGGTTGTGATCTAGCCTATATTACCCCAAAAAGCATGCATGGATGCGTACTTCGAAAATTCCACCAGAAATTGTCGCAATATATCCAAGTTTTATTTAAGGCTTACTATAACGTAGCTAATGAAGGTTGTATCCAGCTAAGTTTTTGTCTATCCTGAACAAATCCTAATGCATAATTTGTTTTGTGCTATTTCATTTCATGGCACAACGTTAGTTTTTCTTTCATTCGTGAATGACATTGATACAATAACTATCAATATAGGTGACGATAACTTTTTTCGTCAAGTGAAAAGATGAGAGAATTGTGGAAACTCTCCTCTTTTACTGCGCAAGGGGTTGTGAGCTACGGTATATTAGGCTAACCCAAAAAGCATGCACGGATGCGTACTTCGAAAATCCACCAGAAAGTCGGAATGTAACTGAACAATTTTATTTTAGGCTTGCTATAACGTAGGTTCTGAAGGTTGTTGCCAGTTTTTGCCTATCCTGAACAAATCGTAATGCATAATTTGTTTTGACTGTGGAGAGGCTCAAACACTAGTCCCTTACGTGAGAGTCCGTGGCTCCCACCACTACGCTATTTAACAAGGGGCAATCAGTCAGTCAGTCACTCACTCAGTAAGAGACATTTGCTCTTCTTGGCCGGCTCCGCTTATGCGGTCCGATAAAAACAATATTTCTATAAGGACTGTTGAAAAGTATTTTGAAAATATACCCTCAAGTGTGTTCCTACATAATACATAGGACTGTCAGGGTAAGTATAATATTAATCGATAAATACTAAAAACTGGTTTAAGTACATATCTTAAATATGCAGGGCCCTCCAGAATTATTGGCACCCTAGGCTAATATGAACAAAAAAGGCTTGATCTTGATACACTATAAAAACATATGAATCTAACCTTTCATTCAGAGAAAATTTTGTGAAAAATCATCAAGAAATAATTATCTTATTCAAAAATTTGCATTCCACAATTATTGGCACCCCTGCAATTATTACTTTGTGCACCCTCCCTTCTGCAAGATAACAGGTCTGAGTCGTCTCCTCTAATGTTTGATGAGGTGGAGAAACAAATAGGAAGGGACCATTCATCCATACAGAAGCTCCTAGGTCCTTGCTTGTGGACTCCCCAAAGGCTTACAATGGAATTTAGGTTTGGGGACTGCGATGGCTATAGCAAAAGCTTGATTCTATGATCAGTGAACTATTTTCATGTGGATGTAGAGGTATGCTTTGGATTGATGACCTGCTGGAAGATCCAACAACAACCCAGTTTTACCATCTTGGCAGGGGCTGACAAGTTTTGGCCTAAAATCATTGTTACATGATGGATCCTCACAAGGTTCCCAGAGCCTTTCAAAGTAAAATGGCCCACAGCATCACAGGTCAATCCTCATACTTCACATTGGGGATTAGGCTATATTCTGCATGATCAAGGCTTTTTTTTTTTCCTTTTACACCAAACCTTCTGGTGTTCGTTGTCAAAAAGACACATACATCCTCTCAGGCAGGTTTATCACAGCTCCAGTTGCTTTAAATTTCTTATCACTATTGTCCTAATAGGGGAGATTGGTATTTTCAGGCATCCAGCTATCTTTTTATAGCCATTACCTGATTTGTGAATGTCAACAATCTGTCTGATTTCATTTGTGTTCTCTGGTCTTTCCCATGTTGAAGGATTACTAGGAGTTTAGCTGTCTGTCACCTCATTTACACCCCAGTGAAACAGGATGTCATTGATGACCACTTAAGATAAAGACTCAAAGACTCACTGGTAAAAAGTAAAATCTTAATTTGAGTACACTATACATCAACAAGATTTTTTTTCATAAGAATTTTCACTGAATGAAAGTTTATATTCATATTTTACGTACAGGGAATGTAACAGAAATACTGCCCATATCTGGACCTATGTCAGATTCTTATCTCTGGTAGATAATTTCCGCCATACAGTGTTCTTCCACCCTGGACCTGGGCACCCACTGGGTATTCACATTTTTGATCTAGCCCAGCAACACAAATAAATCAACTCATTGACTATAATATTTATATAATATTTCAAGCTGTTAATTAATCTAACTATCTGCATTAATGCAATTAATACAGATAGATGCCAAAGCAAAAAATGCTGTGCTTCCACTTATTTTCCACCCATTTCCCATAAAAATATATCAAGCACACATAACCTCTCTCATGATCTTCTGGGCTGAGGTAGCGGGTTTGAGTCGTGGTGGAAAGCAGACGTAACACCTCTCCTTGGCGTGCAATGTCATTTCTGAGCAGTGCCCTAAAAAACAGTATTAGTGTTTCTGACAGCTCCTCATCTGAGACCAGCCTGTCTTTTGAGCGCTCGGTGACCTGGCGAAGACTTCTGTGGAATAAAAGACAAAATGGACAAATCAGCTCTTCACTTAATTTGAGTAAAATAAAAAAGATTAAAATCTTGCTACTGCAAAATTACAGGAATCCTGAACAGAGTAAGCCTACACCTTTTCCCTTCACATTATATTAAAAAAGGAACAATACCTGACAAATTTAGACAAATATGTTTTGCTTTGTTGAATGGAAATGAGACAATTTCCCTGTAATGCCGATCCACTTCTCCAGACACATTTTGTGGGTCTTTCATTTGAAAAGACTATTCCACTACTATTCACAGGTGGTTAGTAAATAGTTTTCTAAGATAATGTCAACTAGAAAACATAATTTTCAAGATATTAACAATTCAGTAAAATGTCTAAAGAATACATTACAGAACAACAACACAAAATACTTATCCATCACATCTACAGTCATTTAAATAAATCCCACAGTGTAAAAAAACAGTACTGACCATAAAATAGAGAAACCAATTACAGATTATGTAACAACTTAGTTTCAACATGCAAGTAGATTGACAAAAGGTGAAAAAAGTTAGTTTCATGCTTAATATATTCTGAGTTAAATCTTCACTTAGGTGTTGCATATGAACCAATGACTGAAATACTGAATGTGATTTTTTTCAGCAAGATTCCTGTGTTGTCTTCTGAAAATGTCATACCACTATAATATTATTTTCTTTACAGTACTTACAAAAGATTTGGACAGTGACACGTTTTGCAGTTTTGGCTTAATGCCTATAAGAAGTACTGCACTTTTCATATACAGCTCTGGAAAAAAATAAGAGACGACTGCAAAATTATCAGTTTCTCTGGTTTTACTATTCATAGGTATGTGTTTGAGTAAAATGAACAGTTTTGTTTTATTCTACAAATTACTGACAACATTACTCCCAAATTCCAAATAAAAATATTGTCATTTAGAGAATTTATTTGTAGAAAATAACAACTGGTGAAAATAACCAAAAAGATGCATTGTTTTCAGACCTCAAATAATGTAAAGAAAACAAATTCTTATTCATTTTTCAACAACAAAATACTAATGTTTTAACTTAGGAAGAGTTCAGAAATCAATATTTGGTGGAATAACCCTGATTTTTAAATCACACCTTTCATGCATCTAGGCATGCTCTCCACCAGTCTGTCACATTGCTGTTGGGTGACTTTATGCCACTCCTGGCACAAGAATTCAAGTAGCTCGGCTTTGTTTGATGGCTTGAGACCATCCATTTTCCTCTTGATCAAATTCCAGAGGTTTTCAATGGGGTTCAGGTCTGGAGATTGGGCTGGCCATGACAGGGTCTTGATCAGGTGGTCCTCCATCCACACCTTGATTGACCTGGCTGTGTGGCATGGGGCCTTGTCCTGCTGGAAAAAACAATTCTCAGATTTGGGGAACATTGTCAGAACAGAACAAAGCAGGTGTTCTTCCAGGATGACCTTGTACTTGGCTTGATTAATGCGTCCTTCACAAAGACAAATCTGCCCGATTCCAGCCTTGCTGAAGCATCCCCAGATCATCACTGATCCTCCACCAAATTTCACAGTGGGTGCGAGACACTGTGGCTTATAGGCCTCTCCAGGTCTCCGTCTAACCATTAGACAACAAGGTGTTGGGCAAAGCTGAAAAATTGACTTGTCAGAGATGACGACATTACTCCATTCCTCTACGGTCCAATCCTCATGGTCTTTTGCAAACTTCAGACTGGCTCTTCTTTGCTTATCATTGATAAAGGGCTTTTTTCTAGCTTTGCACGACTTCAGCCCTGCCCCTAACAGCCTGTTTCGAACCGTCCTCGCCGTGCACTTCACCCCAGCTGCTGTTTGTCATTCTTTTTGTAGGTCACTTGATGTCATTCTACGGTTGTTGAGTGACATTTGAATGAGTTGACGGTCATCTCGATCAGCGGACAGTTGTTTTCGCCCTCTACCAGTCTGTAGTTTTGTTGTCCCCAATGTCTGTTGCTTAACCTTGTTCTTATGAACCGCTGTCTTTGAAATTCTCAGGATGGAAGCAACCTGACGCTCACTGTATCCCTCTGTCAGTAAAGCCAGAATTGAACCCGTCTTTTCCTCACTCAAAGCTTTTCTTTTCAACTACTTTGTCATGCTGAATAGTTATTCTTTTATTCAAATTACCTTTGAGGTACTACTGGTACCGTTTTTGCCATCCAGCTGGTCCTATTGCAAAAGGATAGTGATGACCACAGCAGTGATTTTTATACTTTTCCTCGTTAAATTAGATTTGGTTCAGGTAATCACCTAATCAGTACGTCATTAAGTAAAATGAGCTGTGCCTGTGTTGGAATTTAACAGACACTGGAATGGAATGGCTGCCATACTGAGAGGGAAAAAAGTATTTGAGCCCCTGCTGATTTTGTACGTTTGCCCACTGACAAAGAAATAATCAGTCTATAATTTTAATGGTAGGTTTATTTGAACAGTGAGATAGAATAACAACAAAAAAAATCCAGAAAAACGCATGTCAAAAAAGTTATGAATTGATTTGCATTATAATGAGTGAAATAAGTATTAGACCCCTCTGCAAAACATGACTTAGTACTTGGTGGCAAAACACAAGAGGTCAGACGTTTCTTGTAGTTGGCCACCAGGTTTGCACACATCTCAGGAGGGATTTTGTCCCACTTCTCTTTGCCGATTTTCTACAAGTCATTAAGGTTTCGAGGCTGATGTTTGGCAACTCGAACCTTCAGCTCCCTCCACAGATTTTCTATGGGATTAAGGTCTGAAGACTGGCTAGGCAACTCCAGGACCTTAATGTGCTTCTTCTTGAGCCACTCCTCTGTTGGTGTTTTGGGTCATTGTCATGCTGGAATACCCATCCACGACCCATTTTCAATGCCCTAGCTGAGGGAAGGAGGTTCTCACCCAAGATTTGACGGCACATGGCCTGTCCATCGTCCCTTTGATGCGGTGAAGTTGTCCTGTCCCCTTAGCAGAAAAACACCCCCAAAGCATAATGTTTCCACCTCCATGTTTGATGGTGTTTGACAGCATTCCTTCTCCTCCAAACACGGCAAGTTGAATTGATGCCAAAGAGCTCGAATTTGGTCTCATCTGACCACAACACTTTCACCCAGTTCTCGTCTGAATCATTCAGATGTTTATTGTCAATCTTCAGACGGGCCTGTACATGTGCTTTCTTGAGCAGGGGGACCTTGCGGGCGCTGCAGGATTTCAGTCCTTCACGGCGTAGTGTGTTACAAATTGTTTTCTTGGTGACTATGGTCCCAGCTGCCTTGAGATCATTGACAAGATCCTCCCGTGTAGTTCTGGGCTGATTCCTCACCATTCTCATGATCATTGCAACTCCACGAGGTGAGATCTTGCACGGAGCCCCAGACCGAGGGAGATTGACAGTTCTTTTGTGTTTCTTCCATTTGCGAATAATCACACCAACTGTTGTCACTTTCTCACCAAGCGGCTTGGCGATGGTCTTGTAGCTCATTCCAGCCTTGTGTAGGTCTACAATCTTGTCTCTGACATCCTTGGACAGCCCTTTGGTCTTGGCCATGGTGGAGAGTTTGGAATCTGATTGATTGATTGCTTCTGTGGACAGGTGTCTTTTATTCAAGTAACAAACTGAGATTAGGAGTACTCCCTTTAAGAGTGTGCTCCTAATCTCAACTCGTTACCTGTATAAAAGACACCTGGGAGCCAGAAAACTTTCTGATTGAGAGGGGATCAAATACTTATTTCACTCATTAAAATGCAAATCAATTTATAACATTTTTGACATGCGTTTTTATGGATTTTTTTGTTGTTATTCTGTCTCTCACTGTTCAAATAAACCTACCATTAAAATTATAGACTGATCATTTGTTTGTCAGTGGGCAAACATACAACATCAGCAGGGGATCAAATACTTTTTTCCCCTCACTGTACATGTAGAGATGCTGATTTAAGAAATTAGGAGTGGTCTCAATTTTTTCCAGAGCTGTATAGTCCCCCATTTATGGTAACTAAATTAAAAGGACAAATTAACAATCTAAAATTAAAGCTGCAAGCAGCATTTAGTGGGTTTCAGCAAACAGCACTGAACATCCTTATTGCACCACTTGTGCTAAAAAAAAAAAAAACACGAACCCAGTAGCACCAAATGTGGCATGGATGATTTTTCAAAATGTCCATCATGGTGAACTTTATGGCTCCCAAAGGCAAATATATTATTTGTTTTATTACCTAACATAACTCTTGTCAGAAATCAGCCGTTTCGTATAGTGGTTGAAATAATGATCACGTACCCGGTCGTCAAGGGAGAGAGTAATTCAATTATTTATTGCAGCATTTGATAGTCTATTGTTCATGACGTTCCAGACTCGATACTCGGTCTTACACACTCCAGCTCATCTCACTCAATCTCAAAGAAACTTCCGGTTGTCCTCACCTTTATAGACATCCCAAACAGAATATACATAAGCCCATTGGCTATTTACTGTTACGCTTTAAATGAACGTGACTTCCTGTGTACGGATAAACAGATGGTCTTTTGTTGTCTAAACATAAACAAGCATACATTCATGTACTCCAACACTCTTTTCAGACTTTTACTCACATAGAGTGAGCAATGTGAGCTTGCAAATATGGCCCACTCAATAGCGCCACCTTGTGGTTCATTTGAAAGTGCTTTGTCCCATTTGGTCGTTTTGTGATTGTAAACAAACCTACCAAGCTGAATTATAATATTATTTTGGGGTTAGGAGTTAGTGTGCTAACACGTACAAAACTAGGCGCTGCACATGTTCATTGGTCAACAGCAGCCAGGTTTTTTTTAGAAATAGATTTAATCCATATAAATGTAAAGATTGTCATACATACAGGCAAAATGTGAAGTGAACATATGTACGAAGTAAAAATATAATCCGATTAAGTGTGTAGAAATTCTCTGCCTATATGCACAAAACCACACCTCTATACAAGTTCATAGGTCAATAGCGGCCATGTTTTTGTCTTACTGATCTTGTATATACAAATTTTTAAGAATTTCGTACATAAATGACAAACATTAAGTTACGTGAATATCGGTCATTTGGTGCCATAGGAGTAATGTTTTAAAGGTTTTTCACAAATTGAAAATGGCCGAAAAACCATAAAGGAAAAGTTAATGGATCCAATTGCAAATACAGTTATGCTCATAAGTTTGTATACCCTGGCAGATATTGTGAAATTTTGGCATTGATTCTGAATATGACTGATCACGCAAAAAAAACTCTTATTTAGGGATAGTGATCATATGAAACCATTTATTATCACATAGTCATTTGGCTCCATTTTCAATCATAATGATAACAGAAATCACCCAAATGGCCAAAATCAAAAGTTTACATACCCTAGAATATTTGGCCTTGTTACAGACACACAAGGTGACACACACAGGTGAAAATGGCAATTAAAGGTGAATTTCCCACACCTGTGGGCTTTAACATTGCAATTAGTGTCTGTGTATAAATAGTCAATGAGTTTCTTAGGTCTCAATCAGAAAATACTGATGTACTAATTTGCATTCTTCTGCACGAAAGCTGTGCATGGGACACTCTTGGACTTTCCAGCACGACAATGACCCTAAGCACAAGGCCAAGTTGACCCTCCAGTGTTTACAGCAGAAAAAGGTGAAGGTTCTGGAGTGCCCATCACAGTCTCCTGACCTTAATATCATCGAACCACTCTGGGGAGATCTCAAACATGCGGTTCATACAAGACGACCAAAGACTTTGCATGACCTGGAGGCATTTTGCCAAGATAAATGGGCAGCTATACCACCTGCAAGAATTCGGGGTCTCATAGTCAACTATTACAAAAGATTGCACGCTGTCAGTGATACTAAAGGGGTCAGTACACAGTATTAAGAACTAAGGGTATGCCAACTTTTTTTCTTTGTTGCCATGTTTTGTTTTATGATTGTGCCATTCTGTTATGACCTACAGTTGAATGTGAATCCCATAAGAAATAAAAGACGTGTTTTGCCTGCTCACTCATGTTTTATTTAGAAAGTGTACATATATTACCAGTTCTCCAAGGGTATGCAAAATTTTGAGCACAACTGTATGTTCCATGAGCAGCTCACATGGGGTGGGCATGGTGAGCTTGCAAATAGTTTGGAAGCTTGTGACAGCGCCACCGTGACACGGTGGCACTGAATCAGAAGTTGTGGGGCATAAGCCTGTACTATCATGCAAATGTAGGCCCTTTTGCGCCATTTTATCTCACAGGAATCTGCAAAAAACACCTTAAAATGGCAGACAAATAATAACAATAATTAAAGCTGCAAGCAGCGTTGACAGGCTTCGGCTGTGTGCAACCCTGTGCCACAGTCAGACACATTGCCTACAACGAACTACTTCTGTAAACCCTAATATGCTTGCCTTATATCACAACTCAGGATGGAACATCATGAAGACACGCATTTCAGACCATTGTCCATGTATTTCTGTACCAACTGTGATTGATTTTGACTTCTCCAAACGTCTATTTCTGTACAAGAGCTTGTGTGATATCCGTCAGCTTCAGTAAAGGGTATTAAGGTTGAAACAAAAAAGGCTTGAAATGTTTCACTTTGTGTAATAAATCTTATAAAGGTGTCACTTTTTGATTTGAATTACGTAAAAACATTTTTTTTCAGATGCACCTGTACTGTGTCACAAGTTACTAAAAAATGTAAAGATGGTTACAGGAGGAATGTGTCACAACTAGGGCTGTCAAAGTTAACGTGTGCGATTAATTAAACACTGAATTTTTTTGTCGCCGTTGACACATTTATTTTTCAACCTCCAAGTCATCTATAGTTAGAGCTCGACTTTAGCGGGACCTGATAGGATCATGCTACTACCACGTACTTATTGTTTACCGGTAACTTTACTGGTGGTTGAGTTGACCCGAGCGCTTAACAGGCATTTTTTTTTTTCAATATATCATCGGAGAGTTGACATTCATGTCACAAATCATGTTTACTCTGCACTAGTTTAACAACAACAGCCTGAAAACGCATTAGTAGGCTACAAAAGATGTGAGTGAAATGGAATATCTCTCCTACTCCCACACCCCAGTCTCACTACAAAACCCCATCAAACAAGAATGCTAGCCGTGTCTCCCCTAACTGTTTTGTGAATCCACCTGCTAACACTTTGCTTCTTGCATGGTAAGCTGTCATTAATGTTGTTACTAAAATAAGCTAAGCATTCATGTTTCCACCAAAGCATATTCTATTAGTGGAATTAACAAACAACATCTCTGCTCTGCATGAATTACAGATGTCCCCTGATTTAGTGTTTGTGGATCACATCTCCAGCCACCATGACTACAATATGCCACTGCCTATTCAAGTAGCCTACCTTATGCATTTTTTTTTAAATTGGAATAAATCAATAGATACAAGTACTTGGTTGCGGCTAACCATAATTCAGGGAATCAATTGTTTACAGGCCCCTACCTGAACCCAATTCTTAACACAGCGCAGCCTAAATATCAAAGGACAATACCTTGACAAGATTGTGTGATTCAGTAGGGAAATGCCGGGACACCCAGCAGCTAACCAGATAAGTGGGGCTGATATGTGTTGTACACAGTAGCCTATCGTAGCAGTAATTATCCTTAGCGTGTTAATCAAGAGAACAATATGATATGGTAAAACCATGGGATCATAGACCAGAAACCTTCCATTTAGATTTACATTGGCTACATTTAGATGCAGGTTAGGGCTGCAC
The DNA here is from genome assembly GCA_016801175.1 of Esox masquinongy. NCBI lineage: Eukaryota > Metazoa > Chordata > Actinopteri > Esociformes > Esocidae > Esox > Esox masquinongy. The sequence continues at coordinate 18,531 of JACXGI010005691.1, forward strand.
AGCCACAGACCTGTCAGAGTGCCCATAATGACCCCTGTCCACAGTCGAAAGCACCTACAATGAGCATGAGTGTGGGAACTAGACCTTGGAGCAGTGGAGGAAGTTTGCCTGGTCTGATAAGTTTCGTATTCTTTTACATCACGTGGACGTCAGTGAACATGTGCGTCGTTTCCTTGGGGAAATGATGGCACCAGGATGCACTGTGGGAAGACAAGCCGTTGGAGGGAGTATGATGCTCTGGGCAATGTGCTGCTGGAAAACCCTGGGTCCAGGCATTCATGTGGACGTCAATTTGACACGTTCCACCTACCTAAACATCGTAGCAGACCAGGTACACCCCTTCATGGCAATGTTATTCCCTGATGGCAGTGGCCTCTTTCAGCAGGATATTGCGCTCTGCCACACTGCGCACATTGTTCAGGAATGGTTTGAGGAACATAATAAAGAGTTCAAGGTGTTGCCCTGGCCTTCAAATTCCGCATATCTCAATCCAATTGAGCATTTGTGGGATGTGCTGGACCAAAAATTCCAATCCACGGTGAATCCACCTCGCAACTTACAGGACTTGAAGGACCTGCTGCTAATGTCTTGGTGCCAGATACCACAGGTCACCTTCAGGGGTCTTGTAGAGTCCATGCCTCGGCAGGTCGGTACTGTTTTGGCGGCACGCGGTGGACCAACAGCATATTAGGCAGGTGGTCATAATGTTTTGGCTCATCAGTGTATATTAAACATTCATCAGCAGTAAAATCCCTTTCAAATATAATTTTGTCTTCCATGTTCTAACGAAAGAGTCAAACAAGTTATAATATTAACAATATAATCCCTATATTAAAATAATAAGGTTAGAGGAATATATTAACTCATTCAAACCTATAGAACAGTTTGGAAATCATTGCAGCCAAAGCAATATATTATAAATTAATCTCAAGATGATGTAGCCTATAAAGTCTGAATAAGACAGTTAAAAGGCAACTTTTTTACAAGTCCTATGGTCTATATAAGTCCTCTACATCACAAGAATCATGAATCAAACATGCAGACAGGCTTGCAAGACGGATGTAAGTGATAAGGAAATCTTACAAGAGTGAGGAACATGCAAGAGAGTTTCATGGTGGAGCAGCAGTTGCAGCTTTTTGTGGAATGAAAAGTTCTCTAAAGTACAGTATCTCACAAAAGTGAGTACACCCCTTACATTTTAAATATTTGATTATATCTTTTCATGTGACAACACAGAAGAAATGACACTTTGCTACAATGGGAAGTAGTGAGTGTACAGCTTGTATAACAGTGTAAATTTGCTGTCCCCTCAAAATAACACAACACACAGCCATTAATGTCTAAACCGCTGGCAACAAAACTGAGTACACCCCTAAGTGAAAATGTCCAAATTGGGCCCGAAGTGTCAATATTTTGTGTGGCCACCATTATTTTCCAGCACTGCCTTAACCCTCTCGGGCATGGAGTTCACCAGAGCTTCACAGGTTGCCACTGGGGTCCTATTCCACCTCTCCATGACGACATCACGGAGCTGGTGGATGTTAGAGACCTTGCGCAACTCCATTTGAGGATGCCCCACAGATGCTCAATAGAGTTTAGGTCTGGAGACATGCTTGGCCAGTCCATCACCTTTACCCTCAGCTTCTTTAGCAAGGCAGTGGTCGTCTTGGAGGC
>JACXGI010005692.1:0-45613 GCA_016801175.1 Esox masquinongy
CCCCCCCCCCCCCCCAAGAAAAGAGAATATGGTCACGAGGAAAGCATAGGTTTACGTCTAGGACTACATTGTTGCCAGCGTGGGAAATGGATGACAACACTCACACACTGTCAGGTCATTTAAACACAATGCGGGTTTAATAGTTACAGGTGACTCTCACAGTCGCAACAGGACATTCGAGAGCTGAACGGATACAATGAGACTTCACATGGTGATCACATTACAGACCTGCTCCAATCAACACATTCCTCAAACACCTACTCATCGGAAGGTGCGTGTGCGTGCGTGCGTGCGTGCATGTGCGCGTGCGTGCGTGCGTGCGTGTGTATCTGTCCTAACCTTGGACTGTTTCTGGGTTGAAAGATTCAACAGTAATGGAAGTTTGCACACATCTTTCAGGTTCATATAGTTGTGTGTTAAACCATGTCAGTTTAAAGCGGGCTCTGGGACATGGAGTCGGATCTGTTTAAAAGCAATCTAAGTGTTCCTCTAGTCTTTCTCTGATCCTGAAACCTTTTTTGGATCGTGTTCTAAATGGGATCAGTTCCAAATCCCATGTTGATGCTAAATAAGATATTGTTCAGCTGAACTTAAAACAAATGGTAACTGAATTCTGCCAGACTGTGGTGTAGTTCTCTGAACTTAGCTCTAGGGGCCACTAATGTCCACATACACTGAGAGAGGGGGTGTTATACTGGTGTGTTTATGCTAATCTTGGCTTAGGGTATGTGGCTTTATGGACAGCCTTGTGTTTCTAATCAACAATGAGATCTGACTATTTCAGAATTTTTGTCTCATGTCACAGTTTCTAAAATGCATATGTAGTGCAATATAGGGATCTGGTCAAATGTAGGGCACTACAGAGGAAGGAGTGTGCCTTTTGGGACACAAACCTTATTGATTGTTTGTTAGGTCCTGTTGTCTTCACTATTCTTTCGCCAGATTCACAGTTCCCCCAACACCTGTTTCGCAGTGTTATCGTTTTCCTTCAAACAATGCTTTAATATATTCCAGAATGGATCATAAAAGGAACCGTGCAATCGTTCCTTACAGCACCTGCCAGGATTTCCACGGCCTTGCTGCCTCGTCCCATTTGTTCGCCCAGCCCTGTCCCTTGGTTTTTTTCCTTTTATTTCGTTTTGTGGTGATTGACTATGTTCACTGGTCATGGACCCGTTATGTGATCCCTTATCTCACCCACCTGCCTCTCTTGGTCTTTATCCTTAGACAACCGCTCAATTTCTGTACCTTCCTTACTATGTCTCAGTCACGAGACTAAACATTGAAAAAGATGTCGCAGTAGGCCGAAGGTATCACAACTTTGTGCCGTGTAACACCTAACACCTTAGCCCTACCTCACTTTGTCTCTCTTCACCTGTTTTTCTGTCTGTTTCTTTATTTCTGTTGTCTTGGAACAGGGAAGTGCAATAAGAATTAGGGTTGGGTCAGATTAGAGCCGATGGGCAGCCAGTTTCTTTCCTTCTCCTCTGTAGGGGCCACTTCCTCTGCTACTGCCAACCTTTGTGTGATTGGCTGGGGTTTAAAAAGCCTTATCGCCGAGACTGTATTTACAATGAGCACCTCCATAGTCCCTACGGGCTTTATCAACCGTTTAATGGTTTTTCATTCTGAACATGGAATGCAGCATTGTGTTCATGCCCTATGAGGTATTCTGATCTTCTGAGCCCTGCCCAGAATTTTAGAAGAGTGAAATTTTCCCCTGATGTCTAGGTAGTGTGTTTGATGCACTCATTGTTTGGTGTGTGTGTGTTTCTGTCTGAACTACACACGCTAACAAACTTCACACACGCAGTTCTCTGGCCCCAGTGGGTCTATCCAGGATGTTGTTGGTTTCTTTCCAAGACCTGGCCACAGATAGTGGGTGTAGGGGACAAGGAGAGGTTAGGGCTTCAGTCCTAGAAAGCTAATTTCCTGACTACCCCTTAAAACAACACAGACTCGTAATACAGGGGACAGAATGCCAGTGCTGTACAAAAATCTGCAAGTGTGTATGTGCGCCTGCTCTTCAGGATGGGAGGTGTTGGAAAAGCGGGAGATTAAAAGAGTGATTAGTCTTTGTTCACGCTCTTGAGAAAATAATAAATTAGGTAGGGAGATAAGAGAGAAATCTAAAGAGAGCGATTGAGAAAAGAGGGGGAGGGCTTAGTCAAACAACCTTCCCTTGTCTCTTGCAACACACCACGCGTGGGGGTGTAGAAATACATTTTCGGTGGATCCGGCATCAGCGACATGCCGTGATTCAGTGATGTGGCTTATGTAAAGTCTCAGCCTGAAATGGGAACTCTTAACAATCATTTGGGCTGTTTACAAAAAGAGTTCTACAACGTGGCCATATTCTATAGCTTACCTCAACACCTCTGGGGAATTCCATTTGATCCCACACTAGGCATAAATGATTACAGACATGCCTGATTGCTGGCAAACACACAACTTAGATGACTATCTAGCTTAAGAACAATTCTGCTTTCCAAAGGGGAAAAACTACACGTCTACGTGTGCATTGCTCTGCATTTATAGCTATCTACAGTTTCCAAAGAGCTAGTCTTTTCTATCCTAATTATTTCTACGTCTGCGGTTCTGTCTGGGATTGAATAATGCGCTTATGTGGCTTTGTCTGTATTTAACATTACATTTCAGTAATTTAGTAGACGTTCTTATCCAGAGCAACTTGCTGTACCCGCCTTTACCTTATATCTGTGTAAAACTGATTCATATATTTGTTTATTCTTTAGAGAGGTTGGTATGAGCAATCACACACACCACACACTATATATTCTTGAGAGAAGCAGGGTAGTACTATGTCAGGGGTTTAAATGTTAGTTAGAAGAGAGAATAGTTCTTGACAACACTGCAGACCAATCAGAGCCCCCCCCATCCCCCCCCCAGGCTGTTCTGTCCTACCCGTCACAGTAGGTGAGGCCTTCTCCATTAACTCAGTGTTTTTTTTTCAGGATGAAGAATATGATTAAACATTAATCACTCTGAAAAATGCTTACATAACCAACATGATATAAATGACTATCTTTTCACTCTGCAGAGCCATACACACATTGTATGCATGGTGATATTTTTGTTTTTGTTCTCAAAATGTCTGTTAAATTAATTTATGTATATTTATTTTTGCACGCAAAGAAATGTATGTCTTGTGATTGTGTCTTATGATCATGCTTATGTAATTTTTTTTCTTATGAATGATGCCAGCTAAATCCATTAAATGTCAGTTATGCATTCATATGACAGACTTTTTGTTTTTTTGACATTTTTGTATGTACAAGTGTATTCAGGCATTCCATAATGAATGTTTCAATTCACTCTTAAAAATGGAACAAACCTCTTCCCTAAAGAGACTGAATCCAAACCACTGCATAATAAGGTCTATTAAATCAATTAAATTTATTTAGAGATTCACCACAAACTCTTCCTCTTTCTCCCTTTCACTCTCTTGCACAAACACACTTACTCATACTTCTGATCAAAACAACTGTTAATGTAATTGGTTTTGGACTAATGTTTTATTAGTTGGCCCATCAGTCAAATGTTCCACAGTTTTAAGGATGGGCAAGGAAACAACTTGAATTACACAAATTCCTTCACTCCATCAGGCTCATGTATACACATAAATACAACAACACAGAAAATAAGTCAAATACTGAATTCTTCCTGATCTGATATACACTGAGTGATGGATAGGAATGTGTGTCATTTTAAGTCACAAGGATCACAGTGAAATCCTTTCTCCCTCTGAACATGTCTACTAGGGCCAGTCTGAACAGGCCAGGGTCAGTACTCAAACTTACTGAATTTTTACACACTTTTACCAGTGACAGTGTTGCCAGATTGGGCGGTTTGCCACTATAATAACAATAACTGCCCTGCCACAGTCCTTCCCTGTGCCCTCCACTCCTCAGTTACTTTTTAACATAATCTTGCGGTAGACAGGATATTGCATGCTAGCTAACTTTACAATAGCAATGCAATGGCTTTTCATCATGCATTTTAATGATTAATTTTTGGAAGGGATCTTACATCGTGATATTGAACCCAACATGTTTGAACCAGGGTAGGCTACTGTACAACTGGTTTGAAAGACAGTGGTAGCTGGATATTATTTGGATTTTCCTGCATGGCGAAATGCATTAATACAGACTGAACAATGTACTTTTTTTATTGTATTTGGACCACAAGAGTAGCATCAAAGTGGCAAATAAGTTAATTCTATTGATTTATGCCTTGTATTTTGCTAAACGGTGGGAATTTACTGCTTATTTTGGCTAGGTTAAGAAGCAACATTGAGAACTTTGGCTAGTAATCTACTGTAAAATGTATAGCCTACTCATTTAACATATCACTAGGAAGAGTCTTTTAAAGAGAGGAACAATTTTAACACCAAATACATTTATCAATATATCTGCTGATAGGAACATCAATAAAAGATATCAGATGGCTCTATTAATCATGGAAAAACATGTCTGCATATAAAATTGACTTGTAGTGTGATTGGTACATGGAGTCTTGGCGAAATGAATCAAAACATGAGAACATTTATTTTTCTGATCTCGCTTGCCTGTCAATCCACAAAGTGATGTAAGATTGTGGATGTCTTTGACTCACTCCCTAATCAACCCCTAAACCATACTGTACGCCCTATGCACTTCTGAGAAGATTTGACAAGTGTGATCTGTTCGTAGTTCCACTTTGCTCTCTGATCGGTGCAAGATTAACTATACGCATACCAATCAAATCCTGTCAGATCTCCACAAGTTCTTAAGATTCAATTCTGGATTAGCCCTAGTATTGGAAAGCTTTTACTTTTAAATGGTTCATCCGCTTTTGATGAAAATTCCCTCACATTAAAGTTGATAGTCTTTACTTTATCCCCATTGTACCTAAACTGTATGTGTAAACGTATATGCAGGGCCCAGCTGTAAAAGTGACCTTGCTCTCAATCTGTGTTCCTTGTTGAAATAAAGGCATAATTGTCATTGTATAATTTCCAATCCATTGTGCTGGAGTACAGAGCCTAAACAACAAAACTTGTCGGTTTCCAAAGACTTGTTCTGTATATACAGTTGATGCATGCTTTTCAAACCCACCTTTCAAAAACTTAAAAGTATTTAAACAAATAAAAGGTAATGAATTTCCAAACCTAAAGCTGCTTCTCCATACCACCAGGCTGTCTGTGACCTCTCACCCAGAGCAGTACCTCTCTAATTGTTTTGCTCTCAGAGGTCTGCAATCTGTCAGTCCGTAAGCATGGCCGAGACTCCCAAATGCCAGAGCTACAAGTCTGCACCAATACCCAAGGCTGTTCTGCTTGAGACAGAGGCCTGATGTCTTAGGACTGTGTATCTGAAAAAATAACAATGTCCACCCAAAAAAACGCCATAATCGGCATCAAACCAGGCCATTCTGACTGCAGAATGTCTGTAATGTGTGTTGGTGAAACCACCTGTTTCTCCTCAGTAGCAATCAGGTCAACCATGCTGTCATATCTAGCGATGTACTTAACTCCTTTATGAAAGACAGCCATTTACACAATGGGCAACAGAGTTCATTACATGACTCAGTGTGAAAGAGAATTTTAATCATATTGTTAAATAATATTTCTGACCAATATAGCTGTATGTTTGGAGACGAAAATAACAGAAGGGTTTTGGCCATGCAGGAAAATACAATAAAATGTATTCACTCACTAATATAAGTTGCTCTGGAAAATTCTGTATCTTCTCATATAGTACCTGAGTTCTACTGATGTGCCATTTATACCATGTAGACTGAGAAGTACACATTCATCTTCTGAAGAGAGATGATTGGATACGTTAAAATATATACATTTTGATGCATTGGATCAGACATGGGACTATTTTTCCATAGTTTGCATTCTAATAGAATGAATGATAAGGAAGCCAGGTTAACTGGTCAGCGACTGACAGGGAGACCTAGTAAAACAAATACTTTATTCTGTGCTGGATTGAGGTTGTCTGGCAGGCAAACATGGAACCAACCTAACCTAACCTCTCCCATCTCAATCAAACAGGCAAGGTTGCCCGAAAGCCAAATTGAAAGATAACATTTGAACCCGTGCAAAACTGGAACAGGACATGTGATTTGACGGCACACACCAACCCTTATTTTGACCCATCCCCACAAGTGATGAGAATTGAGATAGGTAGAGTAAGACACAGCACAGTTCGCCTAAACGAAGACAGATGTAGTGATGTCTCTGTGTGTAGTTATTACAACCCAATTTTTCACTCCTTTCAATTTTGTGAGGACCAATTTGCTATTACGGACTCTCTAGCCAGTTCAGGAGAGTCAAAGATCAAATCACGTTTCATCTTAAGCTCTTCTCACCAAGCCACTCTGCGTCTTATCACGCAGCTGCTCAACTGTGAAGTATTCAGTGAGAAATGTAAGCTAAGTTAAAAGCCATGTTATTTTGAACTCACAGATAGATGTCTGACTGAACAGCTAGCAAGATCATCTTGGGCAATGTTGGCGCAAAGTATACTTATAATTAGGGCTGTGACAGTTCATGTGTTAACGTGTGCGACTAATTTAAAATGCTTAACGGCGTAAAATGTTTTTTCGCCATTAACGCATTTTACTTGTTTGAGCCTAAGAATCATCTATGGTTAGTGTTTTACTTGGGCGGGTGCTGTCACTTGTGATTAATCGCGATTAATTATTTTAATCATCTGACAGTACTACTTATAATACATGATCGGGAATAGCATTTTAGTACACTTCAAGGGGCCATATGTAAAGTTTTTACTGTACTACTAACATAAATACAAGAATAAAAGAACCGGAGAAATCGTCCTTCTATCAGAAGTATATTTGAAATAAATCTGTGATATACAACCCCGTTCCCAAAAAATTTGGGAAGCTGTGCAAAATGGAAATAAAAACAGAAGGCATTATGTGCAAATCATTTAAACCCTATATTTAATAGAAAATAGCACAAAAATAACATAATAAATGTTGAAACTGAGAAATGTTATTGTTTCTTGAAAAATAAATGGCCACTTTGGAATTGATTCCAGTAACAAGAAGCTGGGACAGTGCGCAACAAAAGACTGGAAAAGTTGTGTAATGCTGAAAAAAATAAACTGGTGGAACATCTCACAACTAATATGGTTAATTGGCAACAGGTCAGTAACATGATTGGGTATAAAAAGAGCATCCCAGAAAGGATGAGTCTTTCAGAAGTAAAGATGGGGAGGGGTTCACCACTCTCTGAAAGACTGCGCCGGCAAATAGTGCAACAATTTAAGAATAACGTTTCTCAGACCCCGAGGTGTTGAGCAGCTGAAATCCTACATCAAGCAAGAATGGGAAACTACAGCAACTGGTCTCTTCAGTTCCCAAACACTTACAGAGTATTGTTAAAAGAAGAGGTATGCAACACAGTCGTAAACATGCCCGTCCCAACTTTTTTGAAACGTGTTGCTGTCATCAAATTCAAAATGGCACATATTTTTCCCCAAAAAATAACATTTCTCAATTTCAACAGTTGATATGTTGTCTTTAATATTTTCAATTAAATATAGGGATAAATAATTTGCACATCGTAGCATTCTTTTATTATTTGCATTTTATGCAGCATCACAACTTTTTTGGAAACAGGGTTGTATTTTAGGTATACTAAAATGATATTTCCAACTTTTTTCCAAGTATACGAAATTATGAATTAAGTGGGTCCATTTTAACACACATAGGCAAATTTATTACAATTAAAAGTTTTCATTACAATTGAAAATCTGAGATTTCTTTACCAAACGGCACTCTTTAGTTGTATTAAAGGGCAAAAACATGTAAAAGAGTGTGATCTGAAAAATATATTAAGTTTTCCTTCATTTTGCATAGCATCCATACACCAGCCCGGATGATAACCGATTATTTGCTACAATAGCTTTTGCGAACAGATTGTAGTTTTCTGGCTCCAGTGACGTAGCTAATAACCTAGCCAGTAAACAAACGTTACTGTAAGTTAAGAGGTTAGGCTTGGTTGAAAGATTGTTTAGCTAGTTAGCTAAATGGGAAATGCTTGTTGTTGCCTCCAAACTCTAACTTTTCATGAACAATTTAATTTTTATAAGGCAAAATTGTATTCTGACTACAAGAAATTGACAACAGTTAAATACTTAATTGCGTGTAGCCCAACTGGAAGCGTCATATACCTGACAAAAGGTTGGCTTTGGAAGAGCATCTCATGGTATGTCAACCATGATTTAATTGATCTTTACCTTCTCCACATTTCAAAAAGTACTAAGCCAAGAATATACTACATGGCTGAAACAAAACGAGAAGGACTGGCTTACAAACTAAATCAATACAATTACATTTTGTTTAATTCTTCCATTTGTTTCAGACCTTGGCAGATCAGGGTCTCACAATGATTTTGTCCCAATTGGTGCAAATCTGCTCACCCCACTGATCCTCCATGGCAGGAAACCTCTCTCAAGGAGGGTTGAAGAATCTAGAATCATATCCAATGTTTATGGATATTGGTATGTTTATTTCTTACATATTGAAGTATTGATGAATACCAATGGTATACCAAATACTCTTCACTCTTCCTGTGCGCATAGGGAAAGGTCGCACTGACAATGGCTCTGCATTCACTATGTAGTTTTTTGCTTATTTCTGTTTATATTGTTTTTATTTTTGTTCATGTTGCACTGTCACTCATACAGTATGATTCAAAGTTCAAAGTTAATTTACGCCGAGAGAGGAGAAAGAAGTGCCGGTATCCTGTAAATCTCGGACGAGATACTGCCATCCACCGTTACTGAGCATTTAACTCGTAAATGTTCAAACCCTGAACAAAATATGGATGAACTACACTCTCAGATTAACTTCCAGTGGGACATTGCGAACTGCTGTGTGCTGGCATTTGTTGAGACCTGGCTAGACCCAGACTTGACCATCACCCCATTTGGTTTTTCCATCTACCGGCAGAACAGAACTTCGGAGTCAGGTAAACGTAAAGGTGGAGGGTTCTGCATTATGGTTAACTCTCACTGGGGCTCGGTTGTTGCAGTACTTTCAACGCACTTTTCACCAGACCTGGAGCTACTAACTAAAAGTATGGCCCTTCTACCTTCCGCAGGAATTCAGCTCCGTTATAATCACAGCAGTCTACATACCCCTGGATAAAACGCACATGCTGAAGGACCTATACGGAGTAATAAATGGACTAGAGGATGCTGTAAGACGCTGTAAGAAATCAGCCATTCATAGTGTTGAAATAATTATCGTGTACCCGGTCGTCAAGGGAGAGAGTAATTCAATTATTTAATGCAGCACTCGATAGTCTCTTGTTCATGATGTTACAGACTTAATCTTTCAAACTGGATCTCAAAGAAATTTCTGGTCGTACCTCTACTTTATAGACATCGCAATCCAGAATACACAAAACAGTACTGTAAGCCCATTGGCTAATTACTGTCGTGCTTTGACTGAACGTGACTACCTGTCACATTGGGGATAAATGGATGTTCTGTTGTAATCCAAACATAACAAGCATACATTCATACATAATTACATTTCCACAACGCTCAACCTGATGCAGATTTTATTGTTGTTGGCGAGTTCAATAGGGCAAATATGAGGAAAGTTTTGCCGAATTACCACAAGCATATTACATTTCCTACACATGAGGATCAGACTCTTGACCATTGTTATTCACAAAAACATTTACAAACCCCTCCCCCGCCCGGCATTTGGTAAGGCAGATCACACCTCGATTCTGCTCCTCCCATCCTACAGACAATGCCTAGAACAGGATAAACCGTTTTGTCGGGCAGTTCGACGCTGGAATGAGAAATCCATTACCACTCTTCAGGACTGCTTTGAAACAAAAGATTGGCAGATGTTCTGTGATGGGGAAAACAACTGATGGGGAAATTGATGAATACACAGACTCTGTCTCAGCATATATCTCCAAGTGCATCGATGATGTCATCTCGAGGTAAATGTTTGGTCTTTCCCCAACCAAACGCCCTGGGTTAATGGTAATGTCCATGCTATGCTCAGAGCATGGTCCTCTGCCTATAGTTCCAGGGACCTGGAGGCTTTTTGGTTGTCCCAATGTCCCACGGAAGGCCATCAGAGATGCCAAAAGAGAATACAGGGATTAGTTGGAGTCTAACTACCACAGCTCTGACCCGAGACGCATGTGGTGTGGACTGGGATACGTCACAGACTATAAAGGGAGAAACAGCAATGATGCCCACTCAGCCGCCTCTCTCTCCGATGAGCTCAACTCCTTCTATGCACAGTTTGAGGTGACAAACACCATTCCTTCTGGAAGGCTTGCTGAGGACCAGGACAACTGCACTCTGTCCCTATCCACGGCTGATGTGAGGAGAGATTTTAAAAGAGTGAACCCTTGGAAATCACCAGGGCCAGATGGCAATCCAGGCTGTGTCCTCAGGGGGTGCGCTGACCAACTAGCGGAGTTTTTCAACCTCTCCCCGACTCTGTCTGCAGTCCCCACCTGCTTCAAACAGACCACCATTGTCCCTGTACCGAAGAAACCTTCCTTCATCTGCCTGAATGATTTCCGCCCTGTAGCACTGACCTCCATCATCAGGAAGTGCTTCGAGTGGCTGGTCAGAGCCCACCTCTGCTCCACCCTTCCTGACACCTTGGATATTTTCAATTTGCATACCGCCCCAATAGATCTATGGATGATGCCATCGTCCTGACGGCAAACACCGCCCTCTCCCACTTGGAAAAAGGCAACACATATGTGAAGATGCTGTTTGTGGACTACAGCTCAGCATTCAACACTATTGTGCCTGCTAAGCGTGTTCCTAAACTCAGGACTCTGGGATTTAACACCTCCCTTTGCAATTGGATCCTGGACTTCCTGACGAGCAGACCCCAGGTGGTGAGAATAGGCAATCTCACCTCCTCTGCACTGTCCCTGAGCACCGGAGCTCACCAGGGCTATGTACTCAGTCCCCTCCTGTACTTCCTGTTTACGCATGACTGTATGGCCAAACACAGCTCCAATGTTCTCGTTAAGTTTGCGGATGACACAACCAACCTGGGTCTCATCTCCAACAATGATGAGACCGCTCACAAGGAGAAGGTGGGGACCTTGTTTCATGGTGCCAGTACAACAACCTCTCTCTCAATGTCTGCAGGACTAAGGAGATGATCGTGGACTTCAGGAAGCGGCAGAGGGGGGGTCATGCCCCCATACACATCGATGGGGCTAAAGTGGAGAAAGTCTCTGACTTCAAGTAGCTCAGTGTGTTAATCAAAGATGACCTCACTTGGTTCCGGCAAGCAGACTCTGCAGTGAAAACTGCCCAAAAGCGACTATACTTCCTGAGGAGACTCAAGAAGTTTGGCATGTCTGCAAAACTCTCACCAACTTCTACAGGTGCACCACTGAGTGCATCCTCAGGCTGCACTACTGCCTGGTACAGCACCTGCTCCGCTGCTGATCGCATGGCCCTCCAGGTGTAGTCTGCGGAGCGTGTCATTGGCTGCCATCTCCCCTCTGTGCAAGGCATCTACCATAGACAATGCCTTAAGAAAGCACGGAACATCATCAAACAATACAGCTACCCTGGCAATGGTCTGTTCACACCGCTGCTGCCGTCTGGTAGACGCTACCGGAGCATCGGAGCACACACTTCCAGACTCACAGTTGTCATAATGTTATAGCTGATTGGTGTATTATAAAACTGTAGAATTGAAGAAAACGCAATAGCTAATTATTTGGCACAAACATGTCAGCACTCAAATCTGCGTAAGTGTGCTCTTGAATGTGCGTAGATTCTGTTCTTATCTAAGAACAAATCGCTAATAAGAAAACGTTGGTGAATGTTAGAATCGTCGTGGAAACTGCGTAAGTAGGTTTCAAGAACAAATTTCTTCTTAAGAACGGTTGGTGAATGAACCCAATATCCTTATCTTGGCTCCCCACTGGCCACTCCTCTCTTCTTCCTGAGGTGATTGAGGGGACCCCAAGGACCGCCGGCGCCATTTTTCAGCTGACTCAAGGCCCTGAAAGTCATGGAGGAGCATGCCCTCCTTACGTCCCGTTCTCGGAGGAGGGGATTGTTGGAGTGTGATTTATAAATTTATTTATAAATCACATTTAAAAACAACGGGTGTCAACCAAAGTGCTGTACAATGAAGTGTCTAGGACCGCAAAAAGAAAACCACACATAAAACACATAACTAACTAAGCATATTTACATAGGACGTGACAGACATAAACACAAATTCCTACCCATTTGCAGACTCAAATGAAGACTGACAGACTCCCATGTACAAAGACTTACAATAGTCCAGATGGGAGGAAACGAATGCATGACTGTCTCCAAATCCTTGAAAGTAAGAATGGGTTTCAATTTGGCAATGGCCCGGAGCTGAAAATAGCTACCTCTGATAACGGTGTTTACTTGTTTATCAAATTTGAGATCAGAATCAAAAATAACCCAGAGATTTTTTGCATAGCTATGTACATTGATAGATAGAGTGTCACGGTGCGGGGCAGGTAGGACACAAGGCGCAGAGCAGTGGAAGGGAATCATCCCTTTTAATGTTCTTTCCAGCAACAAAAACAACAAAAGGAGAGGTACACAACAAACTGTAGCACAACTAGCATAAACAATGACCGACAAACTAAAGAAAAACAGGAGCAACATTAATAGGGTCCCCAATCAGAGACAACAAGGTTCAGCTGACTCTGACTGGGGAGAACAGAATATAATAACGCTGAGATGCCTAGAGGCATCCCCATGGTCAGGCCCTGGCAGTGGCCCCCGGGCACACAGAGATGCCTAGAGGCACCCCAGCCAGGACCTGACATAGAGGCCCTAAGTTATTAACAATAACTGATGGAGTCTGTGGGGCCAAATACAACAACTTCTGTTTTTGTGTTATTTATATGTAGAAAGTTTTTTAGCTAGCCAGCATTTTATGTCTCTAAGACAATCAAAGAGCGATTTCAGGGATTTGTTGTCATCAAGTTTCAGGGGAAGGTACAACTGTCTCATCGGCATAGCAATGGCATGAGATGTTACATTTCTGAAAGATAGAGCCCGAGGGAAGCATATATAACGAGAATAAGATACTGTAGGGCCTAGGACAGAGTCCTGAGGTACCCCATAGGTGATTGATGCAGAGGTGGAGGAGAAATTCCAGATGTTTACAGAAAATGTCCTGCCTCTCAAATATGATGTTAACAGCTTAAGGGCAGTACCCTAAATGCCGACTTCTAGCTTACGATGATCTAGAAGAATGGTATAATCATTTGGCCAAAGGCAGCACAAAGATCAAGCAGAATTAAAATAGAACAGTTTCCATTGTCCCAAAACAACAGTAAATCATTTAACACCTTAAGAAGAGCTGACTCAGTGCTATGGCATGCCCTAAAACCTGACTGAAATGTATCCAGAATATTCATTTAAAAAGAAAGAACGCTGGGAAAAAATAACTTTCTCTAGAACTTTTGAAATTTTGAAATGGGACAGAAATTATTAAGAACAGTTTAGTCTAGATTAGGCTGAACAACTGCTTGTTTAAAACAGGACGGGACAATGCCATTGATGAGGCAGCTATTTATTATGGACAATCAACTGAGACCAAAAGAGTCCAGCACTTCCTTAAAAAGATGTGAGGGAACAATATCCTGTGGGCAGGTAGGAGGCTTCATGTGTGAGACTATGTCTATAACATATGAAAGAGATACAGGTTCAAACTGGTTCAAAATAACTGAACATGTGGCTAAATCAGAGGGGTTGTGATCTGGAGGTAAGATGTAAGCTCTAATGGCATCAATCTTGCCAATGAAGAAGTTCAGGATGTCTTCACAAGGCTCAGGAGTTGCACCAGGAAAGGCAGTAGCAACCAGGTGTAAAGCTTTGTTTATTGTACTGAACAAGACTTCATGATTATTAGAGTTGTTTGAGACAATTTCAGAGAGCTGATATTAAATTAAATAATCTCTCAGAATTTCATATGATACTTGCAACTTGTCCTTTTTCCATTTTCTCTCTGGTTTTTTGTACTCTTTTCTGAGAGCATGGGTGCCATTACTCAGCCAAGGCTGAGCTCTAGCTTTTGCTCCCCTCTTTTTGCAAGAAGGAACAGAGTCCAGGGTGCCAGAGCAAGTGGAATTAAACATTGTAACTAATCCCTCTGCGCTCAGGCTAGAGGAGGGAGCTGCAAAACTGCTGGTGAGAGGAGAAGCCTTGTAGGCATCAGAGAAAAGCTTGGCAGTGGAAGGGTTAACAGAGCAAGAGAAATTGCGCCTCCCACTTAATGTTTCGGGAGTAGACGTGGCTTTAAAAACAACAGGTTTATGATCTGACAAAGAAATGTCATCTATCTCAATATTGTAAATCAGAAAGCCAAATGATAAAATAAGATCTAGTGTATGACCTTGCTGGTGAGTAGGTTCCATAACAGACTCAGTGAGACTAAATGAGTCAACAAGTTGTAAAAACTCTCTAACCATATGCTTAGATGGACAGCAAACATGAATGTTAAAATCGCCAGTAATCAAATTTTCAGAAGTAGGTACAATAGAAGATAGGAAGTCTGAAAAATCTTGGATAAAATCTGTATTGTATTTAGGAGGTCTACATACAATTTCACATAGCATTGGACTGGACAGTTCTACCGTTTGGGTATGCTCTGGCTCCGTACACATTCTCCAAGTGTCCTTAGAGCCTCTACGTTGAAAAGGAGTCATAGTGCTAGCTTACCTGGACAACATACTGGTTCTGGGGAGCTCAGCTGAATTGGCTGACACACACTGCAACTCTGGTTATGCACTTGTTGTGCTTGAGTTTTGTGGTGAATTGAAAAAGAGCACCCCATGGCCTTGCAGTTGGACACTGTCTCCATGGTGGCGCACGTGTCGGACGCAGAAGAGGCGCCTTACCACCCGCACTTCTGAGTTTTCGATGGAGCATTTGGTCATGTCCCTGCTGGGTCTCATATCGGCTGCACATTCCTTGGTTTTTCTAGGGTTCCTGCACATGCACAGGATGCAAAGGTGGTGCGCTCAGCTTCGACTGGACTTGGTCCGTCACTGTTGAAAGCTGTTGTCGGCCCTAGCCTCCCTAGAACCCGATCTCATCCACTGGAAAGAACACACTCTGTTGCGCAGAGTCCCATTGGCCAGGGGACTCTTTCCTGTGTACACGGATGCATCACTGACTAGTTGGGGGAGGCCATGCCAAAGGCAGGTGATAGGACACAGATAAACGGCCTAGAGCTAAAAGCTGTCCTGTTGGTACTGTGCCACTTCGCCCCTATGACGGAGTCGTGTTGGCGTGGTCAGATAACAATATGACGGTTACCTTCCTCAATTGCAAAAGGAGGAGTCAGATCTCCTGTACTCCATCGATTGGCTGAGGAATTGGGGCAATGGGCTCGTGGGTGCCTTCACACATTCTGGGCCTTCTCAGGGTGGGTGCATACCTCATGTCCTAAGGGGGTTCTCAGTACATCAAGTGAATGTAGCACCCGGGTATTGTTTACGCCTGGTAGAGCCGGTATGGCAGAACAGGACTGCACCTGTTTGCATCCAGAGGGAACGATCAGTGTCCCCTTTGTTCTCTCTCTGACAGAGAGGGACGAACTGCCATCAGAGGTAGACGCCGTCAGTCACACTCTGTGGCCCAAGGCCGTCCTTTTTGCATTTTCTTTCCTCCGGCAGTGCGCATTCTCCCTCTGTTGGTGAGGGTGACATTGGAAAGGCTGTCATTGACTGGATAGCCCCTGACAGCCCGGAGGTGCCGTAGTTGCGGAGATTAGTCAATTCCTGATCATGAGCCATGGTAAACGCCTCTGAGCAATGACATTGTTGCAAACAGGAGGCTCAATCGAGCTTGGTCCCTGTTAAGCAGCCCTCTTTGGACTTGGTTTCATGGGAGTGGCAGGCTGGTGCGCCAGGGTTTTATCTTCTGCTGTTGTTAGCATGATCCAAGTTGCTCGGGGTGTTTCTACCTTTAAAGTGTATGCAGAGAAATATAAAAAAAAAAATTCACAGTGGTGTGAGAGACGTTCTGTGGACCCATTGTGGTGTGAGAGACGTTCTGTGGACCCAGTGTGGTGTGAGAGACGTTCTGTGGACCCAGTGTGGTGTGAGAGACGTTCTGTGGACCCAGTGTGGTGTGAGAGACGTTCTGTGGACCCAGTGTGGTGTGAGGTGAATGTGATTCTTGAGTTCTTTAGCAGCTCATTCAATGAGCGGTGCTCTTCTTCCTGATAAGCGGTGTGGGTCAGCGATTTCGGCTTATCATGAGGGCTTTGGCAGAGTGCTTGGGCACTCACTGGGAACTCGTTGGCTGAGACGTGGTCTGTACCAGTATTCCTCAATGGGATTTGTCTTTACAACTCAATGCGCTGTGCGTGGCACCTTTCAATCCTATTGAGATCTCGTTCAAAATACTGTCATTGAAAAAGTCTCTCCTACTTGCGCTGTCATCAGCTGAGTGAATGATCTGTGTGCTCTGTTGATATAATGTCAGCGGATATAAAAGCAAAACTCCACCCCTTAGCACTTACGTACGTAGATTTACGCACATGAAGTATGTCTGAGCCTTAACCTGAGTACCGTATGCAGCGATCATGACATAAATTTACCTTTAGAGCGCAAACTAATGTTTTAGGAGCCAAAATATTGCACACTACCTTTTTGTCTCTCTGCTTCTGCAGTGGCAATACACAATGTACTCTGGGCCAGAGCACACTGCCTCTGTTGGGGCTGTCTGGCTCTATCTGCTGTGGATTGTTGATTCTGTCTGTTGGGATGGCTCTCACTGTGTTGGATCTACCTTATTCTATCAATAAACAATCATTGCCTAAAATAATTAACTATAATCAACATTACCCATTACTGTTAATAATCAAACTCCAGTTCACTTTCTTACATGTCTACACTCCTGAGGATGGCTCTGTCTGTTGGGCTGGCTGGCTGGCTGTATAGGCTCTGCTGGGGCTCTCCTGAGGATTTCTCAGAGTGTAAGGCTGTCAAGATAGTATTTGCCAGGGGTGGCTTCTGTCTTTCTATGTGTTGGGGCCAACTCATTATTTCTTGACTGGCTTGTGAACTATGTAAAATCAGTAAATGTTATAATTGTGTAGTTTGGTCTGCACTTTCTCTTAGTAGGTTAAAGCCAGCGCATCACACCGGGCTCTGGGTTGAACAAATCAATGGATGGGCATTCTGTGTGTGGATTCACCTTCCTTTCATTAGAATTGTCAAGTAGCATATTTATTATATTCCATTTTGCTTGTGCATGGCAATGTTCAAGTTCAGCC
Organism: Esox masquinongy; assembly: GCA_016801175.1. Taxonomy (NCBI): domain Eukaryota; kingdom Metazoa; phylum Chordata; class Actinopteri; order Esociformes; family Esocidae; genus Esox; species Esox masquinongy. The sequence goes on from JACXGI010005692.1 coordinate 17,329, forward strand.
AATCCAACAAGACAGTTAATGGCTACAGTACACCAGCAGTGTTTACGTGCCTAACATATACAATAACAATATCTTTTCCAGATATATCTGTGCTGCAATCAGTTATAATGGCTATATAATTTGCCTGTTGCATCTCTTCCAATGTCTTCCCCTTGGCTTCATCAGCAAAACAACCGCTAAACACTGTGCATGCTTTATCACTATCATTTGTTTTCGACACATCCATGCCATTTCTTTTCATTAAACGGCATTTCCTCCATGGTGACCATATATGCTGTATTGAATTTCATTTTCAATTCTCAAATTTCTGACTCAACATTTTTGCAAACAGTTTGTGTTGAGGGATACACCTCATGCTACTGTATCTCAAGCAAGTCTGTGCTTTCCACTTTTTCCAAGTTTCACAACCGTGTCTTTCTTTAAAAAACTAGACCCATTGATATAATCTGTATTCCCTTCAATTTCATGACCCGCTTTTGAGAAAAATCTAAATGCATTTTATTTCCTTTGTCATGCCTTAAACAGACAAACAGACAAAACAGACAAACCACGATGCCTTAAATTGTCATGGTTTGTCAAGTGTTGCATCAGGTGTTGAATAAGAGGAAATTTTTTTCACGTTCTCTGCTTGTTAAGATAACCGAGCCGGAATCTCTTGAAGTCAGTGGAGGGTTGGACAAGCAAAAAAATCTGTTATTTTCTGCCTTGCCATGACTGTCACTACTTGTTAGCTGTCACTACTTGTTAGCATAGTCTATAAATCTAGAACATCACCCTCAAGGTCTATTGAGGCAATATTAGAAAAAATATTGTGGTCAAGGATTGCTCAGAGTCTCGGACTGACGGGTGCCCTCAATCTCTTAATATTTATGTTGTATTTAATAGTGATAGCTTTTGGAATCAACCAAAACTAAATACTAGCTACTTGCTAGTAGAAGTTTAAAATCAAATGGCATGCACCCATTTTCATTAATGAACCGTTTCTGCTGCGGCTGTCAATGTTCTGTTGAACTGCAAGTATAGCAGAGAAATCTGCTGAAATCCCCTCCATTGTCTTTTAGTGAGTTTCATTTTAGCAATGGAGATTGCTTTACTCTGATTAGTTTATGTTGGGTTTTTTCTTGAATGCAATAGGCTACTTTTCCCGGCTGTGGTTTGCGGTATGAATGGGTGCCCGCGTAGTGATAGGCTGCAATATTTGGGGTTCCACGTTTACAGCAACTGATTGGTCAAAAGCGCAAAGGCGGGACGATTTCAGCTACCTCCCGTTGTCACTAGCGGGAAGGCAAGTGATTTCACTGCTTATGTGTGAATGGAGGTAAGGTGGGATAATTTGAATTCACACTTTGTTAGTGTGATGGTCCCTGCCAGAAGGGACCATTCCACTTCGTGTTTTCTGTGTGTCCTTGGTTTGTCATGTTCTTGTTTGGTCTTTCCTGTTCTCGTTTCAGTTAATCAGTTTATTCCTTTCACCTGTGTTTAGCCCCCACCTGTTTCTGTTCTCCTTGTTAGTCTGTGTATTTAAGTTCCTCCTGGCCCAGTGTTTCTTGTCGGTCATTGTGTTGTATGGTAGCGTTCCATGTGCCTGTGTCCAGTCTATGTTGTTTTTCGTAGCGCACAGCGCTCAGTGCTCAGTTTTTTTTTCCTTTTTGTTTCTATTAAAAGCTCCTTCCCGCAACCCTTCGACTCTGCATTTGCCTCCTTCTCCTTGAATCGTGACAGAATGACCGACCTAACCCAATGGAGGCAGCAGAGGTGGACGGTAGGGGAACTCCTCGGATGGCCAGATTCAGACTCCAAGGAGGAGGGTCCCTACCGTCACACACTAGAGCACTGGCTGCCCCAGTGGCCACCCCAGAGCCCTGGCCAGCAAGGACCGAGGCGACGCCAACGTCATTCACATGTCAATTGAGTAGTCTGCAAATGTAGGTTTGCGTCGTTGAACGAGGCTCTGGTGCATGCGTTCAATGTGTTTTTGCCATAGGAGGTGCAACCAAAAGTTCATAACGCCTCGCGTCCACCCACTGTGTCACACATTTCCCAAGCCTAATTTTTTCCTGAATGTCCGCCCTTTTCTGTTACCAACACATACATCCTTCGCAATGGCGCACGCAGTATGGATGAGAAGCTGAGTTTAGCTTTTTCCGAGTGCTCCACTCTTTTTCAGTGTAGTGCAGATTTCTACCAGGATCTTCAGACGAAAAGTGCTGCTTGAAAATTTGTTGCAACTTCCGTTGGACGAACTGGTGAAATACTAAACTGCAGCCTAGTCTGTGCAACAAATACGGAAAATGCTGTACTAGAAATCCGGCATAACAACTTAAAGCAAAATGCATGCATGTTTTCTTTGCGATTGGTTGGTAGATCGCATCCAACTTCGTGGTGCATATACCACCGTACAACAACTGGAGTGTGAGGTCAGTTACGGCCTCCCTAGCTTAAATCCTCATTAATCCTGTCTCACTAAGAAACGTAAACAGTGCCCTACCCACCACATCCCTCCCTTTTTCTCCCACCACTGCACCCCTGCGGCCCCCATTCCTGTCCCCTCTCCCAGACACTGTGATACAGCAATTCTCTCTCCTCATACAATTCACAAAATACCAACAGTTGTTCCACTGTTTCCTTTACTAGACACTCAACCTGTATCATGACTCCCAATCAGAGTCTACTCCACACTACTTCCTCTCTCCTACACCCCCTATACTCCACTTATACTCCTTCACTGTCTGGTGCAGCCCATAAAATTGCTTTCCCCTTACTACTTGCATCCCACTGCCTTAGCCAGTCGATATGCATTTGATGCATTTGGTGGAAATTAAGCCATATTCATATTATTATGTATGTCTTTGCAATGAATTTCTTGTTCACAAAATCTTATTCTGCTACTGTTAGCGCATAGGTTGAGAGACATTCTCACACCAGATTTCATTCCGTTTTGGAGATTGCAAAATATGACCTCTGCATTCAACAGAGGAAAATATTCTGTTTCAGAGCATAATAAAAGTGGTTTCGGTAGGTAATTTTTTCTTCAACTTATTTCTGTAAGTTTATAGCAAGTCAAGCAAGCTTTGTAAGATGTTGATGGAGAATTTAAAAAATTTCAAATTGTGCGGTGTCCGTTTTACAATGGAGACTTCAACCGCTAAGGAGCTTTCCGCTTCCACTCCATTGGGACTAGAGATGAGCATGCTTAGTCGAATGTTAAAATAACCAAAATTAAGTAAGTATTCGAGTGCTTGTGTGTGTATTCATTCCCCCCAATTTTTTTTTACATTTATGTATTATTTTGGTTAAAATAAATAGACCTGAACATGATATTAACAAATTTTGATATTAACAAAATATTTTCAAATTTTTACATACAATGATGTAACACTACATTAAAAAAGAAATATACATGTCGTTTTTATGACATTCACACATGTTTGTTGTTTTAGAACATCAAAGCTCCTTCACACGTGTTTGTTGTTTAAGAACATCAAAGCCGTGGTGGTGTGGTGACCCAGTCAGTTAGAATGACGCAATATATACTTCACAGTCTACTGTTAGTAAGTGGATGAAAATTAACTAATTCAAGGGAAAAGGGAGTATCTTTACGGAATTAATGTTACCTACAAAAAAAATATTTGTCCAAAAACATTACTTACAGCTGTGGAATCTACAGACGGTTGAGAGTGCAGAAAATGGTAATAAGCAAATAGCATAGCTGGCTAGCTTAGCTAACTAGCTTTCCTAGATTCCATCCAATAAACTCAATGTTATGTGATATTGATAAATGTTGTCTTCTAGTTCCATAGCCGTGTTTTGCTTGTCAACCACACAGCTTCCTCCATATGTGCGCCTGCTATTTTCTCAGCCACTGAACTGATGTTAGATGGACAGTAGTCTCGTGAGGCCACACCTCCAATCTCATCTGGCCTCTTTTGAGGTCTGGAAACTTACCTATTAAAAAAAACAAGCAGTTGACTCTCAGCAGCAAGATTTCTACTGGATGTTAGTCTTCAAAAAACTCCAATCACAGGCTTGATGAAGGTGGGCTTGCCTTCACTATTTCTTTGAACTGGATAGAACACATTTCCTGAAAGTTTTTAGTTCCTACCTAGGTTGCAACATTTTAAAAAAGAAGATGGAGGAAAAAATGTATTCTGTTTTGGAAGAACTGTGCTCTATTCTTAACATTGAGTCAATAAAGCCATTACAACTTCTCTGCTTAAATGCTGTTCTGCAAAAAATAGATGTTTTGGCATGCCTTCCTACAGGCTATGGTAAAAGTTTAATTAATCAAGCATGGCCGACAGTCTGCGATTAATTGACATTGAAAATGAACAAGTCAATGATATTAGTGGTTTCTCCAGCCAGTGGTTGAGACTGCTGTGCCACCTCATTTAATTCAGAGTTTAGAATTACTTTTTAACCTCACTGTAACCTAATTCTTTCTACCTCATCCACACTCTTTATATTTTAGCAGAAGATTGCTACCACATACCACATACTGCTTTAGAAAACTCATCATTCAGCGTTACTGGTCCTATTATATCTTCTAAAGCGAGTATGTAGTCCGGTCTCAATAACGACGATTTACCTAGGAAAAGGTTATGTTTGTTTCTCAAAGACTGATATGGTTGACCACAAATGCGACATACATCCAGAGATTTCGAAGGGGTTTTATTTGGCGATATTGCTGCCATAATTACTTAGCTAGCTACTGTTGCACTTAAGGCATTATTCTAGTGAGCATCTGTACAAGCCCCTCCCAAGCAATGAATTTGTTTGGGTTAACATGTTTGGGGCATTAGCCCAAGCAATAAATTTGATTGGGTTAACGTGTTTTAAGACGTTACTGAAAAAAACGTTTTTCCCACCCTTTTGCAACAAAAATCCTATTGGTATTCCCCAGACCTAGAGACAAGCCAGATGTAGTAGGCAATCCGGACACTTTTGGTATACTATTTCCAATGCATATATATGGTTTGGGACATGCTTATCTAATCATATGTATTATATAGTATGGTTAATATTCGAATTGAGACGGGACCCATGGTATACCCCTGTGGAAAGAGGCAATCGAAACCCATGACAGCAATACCATTATTCATCTCTTTTATTTAACAACCAATTTAACATCAAAGGAATGACAGAATAAAACGTATACATGTACAGTACATTCCACAAGTGGCTTATCAACATTTTTCAACAAGTTGATACTGAAAAATTGTAGTTTTTTGAAAGTGGTCGAACGGTGTCCCAAATGGCACCCAATTTGTTATTTAGTGCAGTATGTTAAACCAGGGTCTGGGACTCTGGCAAAAGTGGTACACTAAAATAGGAATAGGGTGCAATTTGGGAAGAGCCCTATGTGGTTAAAACAAGGATGTACCAACACCAAGAAGATAAATGCTCAAATCCTTTCAGTAAAAAAAAAAATGATCAAAGGCGAACAATGCACATTTTGTTTTGAGAAATGTTTCCCCACCTCCCCCATTACATTTGCACAGTGCACACACGCACACAAAGCGAGTGAGAAATTGAGGGAGAAAGACAGTGTTCTCTCCGCTAAGTGTATCTCAGAAAAGCTTCAGCTAAGCAGCTACTTGTACATTGTATGTATCATCTACAGTTTCATGTATGTAAAGAAGAATGTATTTCACACTGCGTTAGGTGGGAAGCGCAAGAACAGCATTGCTTGTCTTCAATGGAGGACGTAATTGTGCTTTCCTAAACAGCTGTGTCTATCTACGAGGTGTGTCCTCCCCAAAAACACTGTTGAGTTGCAGTGCTTAGATAAAATTATTAAAAACTTTGTCTCCAAAAGTCAATTAGTTCCCAGTATATAATGACTTCCCAGTTGTTTCTTTTATAAATTTTTTGCAGGGCTTTTATTGACAGTAGGACTCAGAGGGAAACAATAGAAGTAGAGACACAGTTGAAGGGTGGAGACATAATTGAACCCTGGTCTCCTGCGGATTCTACCGCGTACTTGAGTGTTACCACTGGACTCTGCACACTCACACACACATATATGTATTAATTCTAAATGCTAGTAGCCATGGTAAATTTAAGCAATAAGGCACAAGGGGGTGTGATATACGGCCAATATACCACTACCAATATCAATATTCAAATGGCATCTCAGGGGTTTGATATATTGCCAATGTACCACGGTTAAGAGCTGTGTCCAGGCACTGTGCAATGCGTTGTGCCTATAAACAGCTCTTAGCCATTATACAGACGTTTGACAAATGAAAGGAAACACATTAAGTCTCTCAGTAAGGTGTTGGGCCACCAAGAGATGCCAGGACAGCTTCAATGTGCCTTGGCCTAGATTCTACGAGTCTCTGGAACTCTACTGGAGGGATGGAACACCAGTCCTCCAAAGGATATTCATTCATTGTAAGACAGTGCGGAAGAGCACTATCTTATATGTTGTTCCACAATCTCCCATAGGTGTTCAAGTGTGTTGAGATCTGGTGACCGCGAAGGCCACAGGATATGATTCACATCGTTTTCCTTTAGTGATCCCTCGTGGCCTGTGAATAGGGGCAATGTAATCCTGGAAGAGACCCAATAACAATCCCTCTTTCAAAGTCACTTAGATCCTTGCCTCTTACCCTCTTGATCCAAAATAGAGGTTGACTGGGCCTGCTCAGCTTTTTTTACATGCCACGGAGCACGATAGGACGTTAATTGGTTAACTGTATCATGCAGTATGCCTGATTAAAAGCATTTGCATTTGATATGTTCCTCCACTCATTTATTCAGGTTCTTTCTTTAAGTTGTCATCTATGTTATTACACATACCTTAGTGCCTTATTGCTTTCATCGACCATGGCTATCAGTCAGCATTCAGGATTCAAACCACCTGGAGTATACCAAAGTCATGACACATCACTTTTTGATGCTCCAACTGTGTTATTAACCGGTTTATAAGAGCAATGTTGTATCTCAGAGATTTGTGGTGTACTGCCAATATACCACGACTGGGTCCAGGCACTCTGCAATACTTTGTCTTTAAAAACAGACCTTAGCCATGCTATATTGTCCATATATCACACCCAGACTTATTGCTTATTGCTTTAATCACAACAGACTTATTGCTTTAATAATGATATATAACTTGCCTTCGGTATGTCGCTATACAGTTAAGCCCACAAGTATCCATACCCATGCCGAATTTTGAGGTATAGTGAATTTTTATTTGACCAATAGGTTTCTTCTGGCTGGAAATGACATGAACAAGTGACAAAACACAGTAAGACATTGTGCTGGAGATACAAATGAATAACATAACTATTTCTGTTTTCAGCCATGACTTGCAGATGACTAGTAACTGTGTGGATAACTACTGCTGTTCAGCTGTTCTCACTTTATAGGTGATTAGAATGCTCTCTCATGGTGGAAATTACAAAACCATTGTAAATGGTATAGAAACTTGCATTTTCTCAAAAAATTGCAACAATTTCAAGGGGTGTGAATAATGTTGGACATGGCATTTTTCGTAAAAATTTGAAAAAACCCCAAATATTTACGTTATTCATCTGTACCTCCAGCACAATGTCTTACCATGTTTTGTCACTTGTTTATGTCATTTCCTGCCAGAAGAAACCTATTGGTCAAATAAAAATTACACTATAGCTCAAAATTCAGCATGTGTATGAATACTTTTGGGCTTAACTGTATGTAAAGACTATAGCTATAGTCTTTCTGTACATCCCTTTTCTTAATACAGTGAATGGGTGGTTGCATGTTGTTCTTGTGTTAGTCCAATTTGTGACCCAGGGCAAGTTTTGTCAGATAAAATGGATACAATTAATTAGTTCACATTGACTTTATGTTGTTTTAGGTGCCAAAGATCTAAGAAGGAATGAACCATTTAAATTCAAAGCAATTTTTTTTTCACCTTGTGAACTGCCATTCACTGTTTGTTTTACCTTGTTTAACATGCATGCAAACACACACACACACACACACACACACACACACACACACACACACACACACACACACACACACAGACAGAAGCGCAAACACCTAGATTTCAAATCACTGAACCGTATTCCCATTAGAACAAAAAACAAGAACGATAATTTTACAACTGTCAACTGTTATAATGTACGTAGTATCTTTTTGAAGGACAGAGAAAGACTTTGTAAGTATCCAACTTAGTATCTGGCAGCGATTACATTGATACACTATAATAATTTTATAAGGCATTGTGGTCTTGTGTGGCTCAGTTGGTAAAGCTTGGCAAAACCAAGTATTGTGGGTTCAGCTCCTACTCAAGCCCATACATAGAATGTATACTTGCATAATTGCTTTGGAGTAAAGCGTCTGCTTAGAAAACTTGCATTGGTCTGGTAGGCCTAATTTATTTTATAAACACTCAGGAACTCAATTTGTGCACATTTTCTATGGCACACATTACAAATAGTGACATATTCACATAACATAACACAAAGAATAGAAAATGCATTTCCAGGAATTAAATATGTATTTAATGAATGTACAGCTGCCTGCCAATCTTTCCGGGGTGTGGGTTTTAAAGTGGATATAAGTAATTTGTTGGATATGGTACAGGGTCCATTTTAAGATGTTTAAGATGTCATAACCAACAGATGTAAAGCTTTCAGTTATCATTCCCCTAATTATCAGGTTTTGGTGAGAAGTGAAAGATCCTTTCTTGTTTTGTTGTAAGAGCATTTGCATTAGCAATGACAAGGTCAACATTTTTTTTCCATTTCCAATATGAAAATATATGATGTCATTTGGATAAATGCGTTGGCTTAATGTCACGTTCAGATTCCCGGATATCCTACCCATTCCCTCCTCATTCCAGGTTTCCTCTAACTGGGATTTCTGGAGAACTGGGACATCTGGGGAAAGTATTTACACATTGGCGGTTCACAATTATGCTTTCATTTTGTCACAATTTTAAAAGTGTTGTGAATAATATTGGTAAAAAAGATGCTGTGTAAATGTTGCTATGGTCGGTTCAAATGAATCCTGGCCTTGGGGTGGGACTCAATCAACCCAGAGCAATGTTTACACTGTTTTTATTTACAATGAAAAGCCAGTCTTGGACAGAACATGCTGGTAGCAGTTGTAGGTTTTTACTAAGTACCCAAGACTAGTATGTGATTTAATTGGAGCATTGGAAAAAGAGCAACTATGTAAATACCGCAGTGCAAGTTTGATTGAATTAAGCTCTAAACTTGAAGGTGTCTTGGTACCATTAGTGGTGTTCATAGTGCTTTCAGGCTACTTGGCAGGAAGTGTCAATCAGAGAGTGAGAATTCAGTGAGCAAAGTTCATGAATTCCAAAAAACATTGGTAGTGACAGGGTTAAAACGGCAGTCAAAAACAAATTAACATGACTGTCACACTCGTGAGGAAAAATAAACAATCATTATTATGGTTTGCTTGGTGTCTCCACCCTCTCCCTGAATGGTCAAAAGTGAAGGAGCTTTACATTCAATCACAGAATAGAACTATGTTACAGATAGAATCCACCGCTGATTGTTCGAAGCAGGCCTTAATCTGTATGTCACTGTGTATTGTGTTAATGTGTGTGTGTGCGTGTGTATGTGCACGTGTGCGCGTGCATGACTGTGTGTATGTGTGTGTGTGCGCGCAATTGAGAGAGTGGGAATGTGACCAAGCCTATGTATGCATCTGTGTGCGCTGATATGTTCTGCACATTTTTTCTTCTGTGTTATTTTGTTTGTGTGTACTTGCTTGTCTCTCGTGTGTGTTTGTGTGTGTTCTTTGTATCCCTCCCTTAGACCTTTCTCCTCAGTTAAACAAAGAGTACAAAACCATGTAGGCGCGACAAGAAACATGCCCTGTCGCACTGTGCTCATTTGTTTAATCTTTCCTCTGAGCCAGCCGTCGAGCCAAGGAACACTCAAAACAGGCGCATACAAACACACACACAGCCTCCACTTAGGCAATGATAATTACCAGGCAGCAAAATAGAGGCTCGATGTGTGTATGTGTTTGTATTTCTGTGAGTGAGGTGCTGGCCTGCACGCTTTGTATTTGTCTTTCTCTGAAGTTAATTTGTCCATTTCTCTGTATATGTCATGTTTAAATTGTTTTTGTGTTTACATTCTGATGACTGTTGCATAAGGACATGGGCATAAAGTAGGCCAGAGCGTGTCTGAGCGTGTTTCCCGACAGTGGTATGTTGTTCCACAGGTTTGACAGGTCAGACAGGTGGAGAGCAGAGAAAGATTCCACAGAAACGTTTTAAAGATAGAGAGAGAGATGGTGACTTAGAGAAATGGAATGTCAAAAGTTCACAGAAGAGGCTAGTAGGGCCGCATACCTCTCATCCTCTCATCTGTCTCTCTCTCTTTCTCCTCTCTCTCCCTCAGTACTGTCTGTCTATTTTTTTGCCATTTGCTCCTCCCCTTCCTACCATTTATCTGAGCCCTTGAACTGTGTCCCATGTCCTGGAAAAACAGCAACGAGTCCCCAACCAGTCCATCCTTCCTCCAAAGTCCCCCACACATACCCTCTCCCTAAAACGGTATCGTACGTGACACAGACACAAAATAAAAGTCATTGTTCTCATTTCCCAAACTGCCTTAAGTCCAGTTTGAACACTCTCAACAGCCAATCCATAGAAAAAGAGAAGTAATTCTTGTTCGGGGCTCGACTAATTTCCATGCTTTTGATACGTAGCGTGTACACATGGAACGGATTGAGCGAGCGCAGCACCAGTCTTGCTTAGCACACTGATCGCATGTTTGGTTGGCTCCGTGTACTATGCTGTGAATGATAAATCAAATCAATACATTCTTCTGTCTTTTGATCATCCGAGTCAGTCCAACTCCTTCCTTCACATATAGAATTTTAGAATTACTTTTTAACATCCATGGAGCGTAGGGGTCTGGGAGACCTGGGGGTTTTGCCCTGTCTTGTACTCCTCTCAATTCTTCCCTCTCATCCCTCACACCTATCATCTTCTCATCCCTCAATTTGGCAGTGTCCTGACCCCTTCATCACCTCATCCTCCCTTGCCTTTTCTTCCTATCCCCTCTTCTGGTGTTGGTCAGCCCTCTATCTCTCCCCATCCGTCCATCCATCTTCACAGATCCAGACGGAATGCCCCGAAGTAGCTTGATGAATCCTCGGCATGGACCATGGTAGGAGATGAGACAGAGACAAAGAGCTCGTCTCCAGCCCTCAGCTCAAACAGACCTCCCTGGTAGACGGAGTGCAGGGCGTACTCAGCATCCGGAGCCCAACACTTGGTGCCCACACCCTTCAGCAGCTGGATGGGCCGTACATAGGTTGTCTTCTTGTAGACACACTGGACCAGCTGGTGGCTGGCTGTGGGCTGGTCCCCTTCACTGGGGGACGGGTAGCGGAAGTAAACCTAGAAATGGAGACACAGAGGGATATTAATGATAATATTTTATGAGCTTATAGCACAAAATCATTAAAAAGCACGTTTATTCAAAAAATATTAAAGGGAGAGAGAATGACGAAAAGAAATAAGTCAAAAAGTGTTTATAAATTAAAACATTTATTTATTAGGGATTTTGCAGGATGCACCATCTCGTTATCCAAGAGTGTCCTAAGTTATTTAAGAGGAAAAAGAAGTTCACCTGTGAGTACAGGTAGTACCGCCCATCCTGGGGCACACGCAGCCTCCCATTGGCTAAAGTCATGTTGTGAAGATGGGCTCCAAAGCTCTGATTGGCCCAGGACCGGACAGGGTGGCGACATGATTGGTGAAGGTCAGCCTGGGGGGCAGGAAACAAGGAAGACCCTGGTGTGGAAGATGAAAAGAGATGGAGAGAGACATTTTTGCTTGTCATTCATATTTTTTGCACCTTTATAGCAACTAACTTTTGGCATTTTTTTACATTTTTGTGTGTAATGTTAACTTAACATTTCAAAATGTAGTTTTTACTTTTGTTAGTCTTTTTTTAATTTGTCTTATTTTCCACTTACAAAAAGGCATTTTTATTGAAATTGAGAGATATTGAAAAAGAAAGCACAAAATGGACTATTATGTCAATAACATCCTTTAAATTGAAATGCAAAAAATTATATTGAAAGAGTAAGAATGAGAAAAGGAGAGAGAAAAGAATGAAAAATGGAAGACAGGTGACAAAGTTTGTGTGGGAGGGAAGGTGGGAAATGATTATGGTAAAAAACATTGAGAGCAGGACAAGGGGGAAAAAAACTAAGAAAAAAAACAAAGGGAGGGAGGGAGAGCAGGAGGGTAAACTAAACAGACATGTCACATTCCAGCAGGAAAATCAATATCAGATCATTTTGTTTGCGTCCTGAATAACACCCCATACAGAATGCTACTGGCCAGGGTCAGATGCAGCACACGATACAAAGGCTGCGACTTAGGACGCAAAATGTGTTTCTGCTTTGAACAAACGGATACACATTGTTCCCATTAGTTTAAACCCGAGTGCACACAAGTGCTCTCTTTCCATATCCAGAATAACCTGGGGCAGCTAATATCCTTTGTAATATCCATAAAACATATGATTAGGTCTCTGAAGAACTTAAATAATGGCCTGTGTACTGTCTACTAAACATTCTGATTAGGTCTCTGAAAAACTTGAGATAATGTCATGTTTCATTTCTGTCAAACCTTATAATTAGGTCTCTGAAGAAGTCATTTAAGATAATATTTGATTTTCTTATAACACTTGTGATTAAGTCTCTGAGGAAGTAAAATCATCAAGCAGTTCTTTTTCTACAACTGGACTGTGGTAAGGGAATGAGGTAAAACAAATGTGTGTGTGTGTGGTACTCAAAGCCTGTTTTTCACAGCTTTGATGCTAGTAATGCCAGTAATGTTCTTTAAGCTGCCCTCATTATCTTAGAATAACTACTTCCTTATGGGAAAACAGGTGAATGGCTGACCCTCTGTCCCCCCTCCCTCTCTCTCTCTCTTCCTTCCTAGTGACCATTGACTCATGAAGAGAAGTCTTGGTCTGGATGGATATATTTATACACATATATAAATGAGATAGATAAATGTAGACAAAGATAGAGAGATAGAGACAAAGAGAGATTGAGAGAGACCACACCCTTTGTGGCCTGTGGAGCTAATGTTCATAACAGGAACGCCAGCCAAATCTGACAACACCCTTCTGGATGCCTGCAACAAACTGATACTGTATGCTGACGAACTAATAAACAGAAAGACACACTCCAGTCCGGTGGTTCCCAACCAGTGGCACTAGGACCCCTGCGTGTACCTGGTCTATCCACAGGGGGTTCGTGAGACCGTAGGCTTACTGGTAAAATGTATGTAAGGGGGCTAGGGAAGAGCAAAATTAATTTGGTGGTGCGGTAAAGAGAAAAGGTTGGTAGCCACTGATTTAGTCAAAAAACAAGAAATTTATGTTTTACTCTTTTTCTCTCATTCTATCTCTCTTTTTCATGCACAAATACCACATACACGGTGCTCACCTTGAGCACTGCTGTCTCTGAGAGTCAGGTGGGCCGACGGCCGCTGGGTCACAGAGGTCGCAAACTTTGACCCCGATGTGTTGAAGGTGTGAGGTTGCGTTCTCGCTTCTAACAGACATATGGAGAAAAAATGATCATAATTATCATCATCAATTTCATCATTATTTTCGATATTATCTTCGTCATCATCATTCCAGCATCATCATCATCAACAATTTTAACATCACATCACGACAAAATATTTTTTCCTGTCAACATGATATTGCAGTAATATGTACAGATACTGTAGGTTTGTCGTTGTTTTTGAGTAACACATCTAAAGCAACATTGTGGGTTTCTGTTCCAATAGGTAGATTTATCATTGACTGTGATGATCAAAGGTCAACCATTTAGGTAACAGTACTTGAGAGACTCACCTTGAAAAGACTGTTTGGAGATGATGTTCTCTGTCACCTGAAAGAGAAAGAATAAAACACAGCAATCATTGGCAATGTCTACAACATCATCATTAGTGGCGCCACCTTCAACGCTAACCGCCATCATTACATTTACATTTTAGCCAGCAGACGTGATTATCCAGCATGCATTTAAAGACAGCTAGTTGGAACAACCTCAAAATCATTGTACTTTTCAAGATTGAAAGTCCACTGCTACAGGGGACATAAATTACACAAAAACAACTATCATCTCATTCATCATCATAACCTCATCCCTAGATATGTGCACACAGCACATATTAGCCTGAAACAACAATTTTAAATTGGCCTTCAGGGAGTAACTGTATCATTTTACAGGAACGACATTATTTGAGTTAGGTTTTGTCATCATTTGAATATTGCGAATCAAAATACTGCGAGGCATATTTACAAATGAAGAGGTATATCTGACATTTCTTCATCTTAACAAAAACTTGTCGATTACATATAGTCTTTCTTGAGCCAGCCATTTATTAATAAAAAAGAAAAGCAAGCCAGCAAATAGCCTGCATGACTAAATGCAATGTTCCTTAAATTAACTAGACAGCTAATGTACGTTATAAAGAGCAAGAAATGCCTTGTTTTCCCAGAATTGTTGCAGAATTGAAACAGCTCAGTATGTGACAGATTGATGTATAATATGTTACGTATTCCCCTGAGACCACGTTGGGACAGAAGATGTGTGGGAAATTATTGTGGGAGATGATTGTTGGTAGATTTTGGTAGATTGGTGCATACATACTGTTTGTGATGGGCTCAATTAATTTCAATGAAGGGAAGTGTGGTGAGTAAGTGGCTAGTAAAGCGATGGTGGGAGCCGAAGAAAAAGTTAAGCTTTTGCAAACTTTGTGCAAATCACCCAGACCTATCGCTGGGGACTGACCAATGACAGGATTTTGTGTAGGTGGTGGTGAACAGATAACTTTAGTTCCACAATAGGGCTGGGCGAAATCAACAAAAATCAGTATCGCGATAAGTGGACACAGTTACCTCGATAACAATACATATCCTTATTGAGGTACACTGAACAAAATTATAAATGCAACACTTTTGTTTTTGCCCCCATTCATCATTAGCTGAACTCAAAGATCTAAGACTTTCTCTATGTACACAAAAGGCCTATTTCTCTCAAATATTGTTCACAAATCTGTCTAAATCTGTGTTAGTGAGCACTTCTCCTTTGCCGAGAAAATCCATCCACCTCACAGGTCTGGCACATCAAGAGGCTGATCAGACAGCATGAGTATTGCACAGGTGTGCCTTAGGCTGGCCACAATAAAAGGCCCCTCGAAAATGTGCAGTTCCATCACACAGCACAATGCCACAGATGTCGCAAGTTTTGAGGGAGCGTGCAATTGGCATGCTGACTGCAGGAATGTCCACCAGAGCTGTTGCCCGTGAATTGAATGTTCATTTCTCTACCATAAGCCATCTCCAAAGGCGTTTCAGAGAATTTGGCAGTACATCCAACCGGCCTCACAACCGCAGACCACGTGAACCACACCAGCCCAGGACCTCCACATCCAGCATCTTCACCTCCAAGATCGTCTGAGACCAGCCACCCGGACTGTTGCTGCAACAATCGGTTTGCATAACCAAAGAATTTCTGCACAAACTGTCAGGAACCGTCTCAGGGAAGCTTATCTGCATGCTCGTCGTCCTCAGCGGGGTCTCGACCTGACTGCAGTTCGTTGTCGTAACCAACTTGAGTGGGCAAATGCTCACATTCGATGACGTCTGGCACTTTGGAGAGTTGTTCTCTTCACAGATGAATCCCGGTTTTCACTGTACAGGGCAGATGGCAGACAGCGTGTATGGCGTCGTGTGGGTGAGCGGTTTGCTGATGTCAACGTTGTGGATCGAGTGGCCCAAGGTGGCGGTGGGGTTATGGTATGGGCAGGCGTGTGTTATGGACAACAAACACCGGTGCATTTTATTGATGGCATTTTGAATGCACAGAGATACCGTGACGAGATCCTGAGGCCCATTGTTGTGCCATTCATTCACGACCATCACCTCATGTTGCAGCATTATAATGCATGGCCCCATGTTGCAAGGATCTGTACACAATGCCTGGAAGCTGGAAACATCCCAGTTCTTGCATGGCCAGCATACTCACCGGACATGTCACCCATTTTGCATGTTTGGGATGCTCTGGATCGGCGTATACGACAGCGTGTTCCAGGTCCTGCCAATATCCAGCAACTTCGCACTGACATTGAAGAGGAGTGGACCAACATTCCACAGGCCACAATCAACAACCTGATCAACTCTATGCGATGGAGATGTGTTGCACTGCGTGAGGCAAATGGCGGTTACACCAGATACTGACTAGTTTTCGGACACCCCCGGACCCCCCAATACAGTGAAACTGCACATTTTAGAGTGGCCTTTTATTGTGGCCTGCCTAAGGCACACCTGTGCAATACTCATGCTGTCTGATCAGCATCTTGATATGCCACACCTGTGAGGTGGATGGATTATCTCGGCAAAGGAGAAGTGCTCACTAACACAGATTTAGACAGATTTGTGAACAATATTTGAGAGAAATAGGCCTTTTGTGTACATAGAGAAAGTCTTAGATCTTTCAGTTCAGCTCATGATAAATGGTGGCAAAAACAAAAGTGTTGCGTTTATAATTTTATGCAGTGTACTTCTTAATGTCAGTTACACTAATTTAGTTAGCAGAATATCTAAACTGCATTGGAATATGGCACAATTGTAATGAGCCTTTTTTAACACAAATTTATTGCGATACATACTGCTTCAGAAAATTAAGGGAACACAAATCACACATCGGGTCTTGATGAAGGAAATATATTAAATATCAAAATCTTTACTGTACATTGTCATTCATTCAGAGCAAAACTGCGTTACAACGGTCAATGGAAACCAAAATCACCAACCGATTGAGGGCTGGATTCAAACTCACACCGAAAATCATAGTAAACAATTGAAATCACAGGCTGTTCCAACTTGCGTGAATTTCATCACGGCAACTCATAATGTGACTCAGTAGTGTGTATGGTCCCCATGTCCCTGAATGCACTCCCGACAAAGTCTGGGCATGCTCCTGATGAGATGGTGGACGTGTCCTGGGAGATCTCCTCCCAGACCTGGATCAGGACATCAGTGAGTGCCTGGACAGTGTGTTGCACTATTTGGCGGTGTTGGATGCATCGATACATAACATCCCAGAGGTTCTAAATTGGATTCTGGTCTGGGGAATGTGAGGGCCAGTCAATGGCATCAATGCCTTCATCATCCAGGAACTGCCTACACACTCTGGCCACATGAGGTGGGCATTGTCCTGCCCCAGGAGGAACCCAGGGCTCATTGCTGATGATGAGGTCTGATGATGGGTCTGAGGACATCTCGATACCTAACAGCCGTCAGGGTACCGCTGGCTAGCACGTGGAGGTCTGTGCGACCCTTCAAGGATATGCCTCCCCAGACCATCACTGACCCACCGCCAAACCGGTCATGCTGGATGATGTTGCAGAGAGCATAACGTTCACCAGACGCTTTCACGTCTGCCACGTGCTCAGTGTGAACCTGCTCTCATCTGTGAAGAGAACGGGGTGCCAATGGCGGACCTGCCACCTGTTGTCACTTTCATTTGCACCAAAACAGGTGACATTGATTCCCAATCGCTTATGCTTCCTAACTGCTTCCTAACTGGACAGATTGATATCCCTGTAGTTTAATTGACTTGGTGTTATACTGTGATGATTGTGTTCCCTTAATTTTTTTGAGCAATGTATATTGTTAGAGGTAATTGGGTCCAATTGGGTGACATCACCCAGCCCTATTCCACAATTTAAGTTCCACTGTATGATTTTGCGGTCTTTTTGAAAAGGTGGATAAAAGAAGTTAGAAACTTATAGTAGAAGTGATGGGAATCTCTGAGCTGTATGATTGCACACTATTTTCCCAGAGATGCAAACAAAAAGATGCAGCATGGAGGCAGGTGGCCGAGATAGTTGTTACTTCTGGTGGGTTTCACTTGACTGACTGACTGAGTACCCCTTGTTAAATAGCGTAGTGGTTAGAGAAGCAAACGGGTGACCTATAGGTCCTGAGTTTGTATCTCCTCGCAGGCGAAGCTAAGTATGCGTTATGAATTATTCCGTATAGACAAAAACTTTGCTTGCTAAAACCATCAGTATCTGCATTATAGTAAGCCTGAAATAAAACAGTTTATGGTTATATTGCGACTGTTTCTGGTGGATTTTCGAAGTACGCATCCGTGCATGCATTTTGGGTCAGGATAGACAAACATTTGCTGGCTACAACATACAGTAGCTACTTTATAGTAAGCCTTAACTGAAACTGTATATGGTTATATTGTGACTGTTTCTGGCATGGAAAAGTTAATCTTCCGTCTCGCTAGCAATTGCTCAATTCTTATGATTATTCCTAGGAAGTTAGTAGATACTAGTAAGCCTATTACTGGATAATAAGCTGTTAAAACGGCCAGTGGCAAAAGCAATACAGTTCATAGACGCTATGGTGGAGGTAAACTTAATAAGAAACGTTAGTCAGTTTAACACAATCCTCAATGGAGTCTAGCGACTGCGGAAACGTGTAATGCTGTGGCGTAGTGGTTAAAGACAGTGCCTCTCATATGGAAAACCTAAGTTCAAATCTATTGAGAGCAATGACATTTATTAATTATTTCTGGTAGATTCCACGATTCTCTCGTCTTTTCACTTGATTAAAAAAGTTAGTTATCGTTGCCTTTATTGATAGTTATTGTGTAAATGTCATTCACGAATGAAAGAAAAAAGTATGTTGTTTAGCCATGAAATGAAATAGCTTTGGCAGACTTGCTAGCAATTGCTCAATTCTTATGACTATTCCAGTAAGTTAGTAGATACCGGTAAAGCTTATTACTGGCTAATACGCTGTTAAAACGGCCAGTGGCAAACGCCATACATAGACGCTTTGTATTGCGGGCCGGCTGAACAAGGCTTGCCTGGTTTCTTGTTTCTGGAGCTGTATATAAACCAAACCGTTAACCCTAGGCATAACTTTAGAATACTTATATTAGAAACTTAATATTGGAAAGTTTGGAGTAAATTTTACAGACAGACAGGTTTTATTGTATTATTCAAAATTTTTGGGCAGAATTTGGTCTTTGGAAGTATGATTGAACTGTTTGCAAATGGTTATATGAAAACACAAAAATTGCAATATTGAATCGCAATAAATAGAATCACGAGAATAATGAAAATCGCAATCCATATCGTATTGGCACCTAAGTATTGTGATAATATTGTATTGTGAGGTCCCTTTCTATTCCCAGCCCTATCCGTAACCCCATTAAATCAATGTCCATCACACCTTCTTGTTGGCTAAAGAAGGCCAAGTTTGATGGACTGTTCCACTAGACCTTCTGTGAATTAAGCATAAGTATCTGGGAACAACATTATCATCCTCAACGTTATCTTTACCAGTCAGCTACATGCTCTAATTTCTCTTAAGAGATGTTTTTTCTTGACTTCCTTAAGCTATCCACACTAATACAGTCTAGCTGTTCCTTCACATCATGTACCACTATCTTCTTCACTCCATCTTTCATTCATTCACTCCCTCCCGCCATTTCCCCCTCATCTCTCTCCCCCGTACTCCATCTTCCGGTGTCTGTTTTATCTTTCTTTATTCTCCCTCACTCCTTTGATGGAACAATTCAGCCTGTTGACCTGGGTTTTGTTTTGTTGTTTCCCTTTTTTTACTAGGTAAGTTGACTGAGAACATGCCTCTCTCTCTCTCTCTCTCTCATTCCCTCTATTTTATCTGGTCTCTGCTTTCCATTACTACCTCTCTTTTTTCACATTCTGTTCTTTATCATGTCGGTCTTCCTCACCTCCCCAGCACAATCCTATCAACAGTGTTTTTCTTGGCACCATCTCTCACCTTGTAACCCCTATCCATCTAGCATATACACAAATCTGACACAACCGTTAAGGGGTAGGGGTGTGTGTGTGAGTGTGTGTGTATGTGTGTGTGTGAGTGTGTGCGTATGTGTGTGTGAGTGTGTGTGTATGTATGTGTGTGAGTGTGTGTGTATGTATGTGTTTGAGAGAGAGTGTGGGGGGGCGGCATTCATTTTGCAAATGTGTGTCTACTTGTCCATGCTTACTGCTTAAAGAGATTCCAAGCAGAGCGGCAGAGTGAGAGTGCGTTTGCCCAAAGCAAAACGAAACAAATTAAGCATCAGACTCCCGGAACGCTCTCTCTCCTCAACCTGCGTCCCCCAGCCCTTCTGGGCAGAAAATGACAAGCACAATTCTACCCCACAGATGGCTTCCATCATAAAAAATATATATTAAAATGTCAAGTGTTCAACGGGGAGGAGGGGCCGTCTAAAACAGAGGTATACAATATGACAGAAACATTAAATTTGTGTATTCTGGTTTATTTTAGTAGTTTCCGGGGGTGGGGGGGTTAACACGTTTGATACGTGCGTGATACGTTCATTCGGATCTGTTTTATAAGTGTGTGTGTTTGATTTCCTGCATCGTACAGCTCACCTGGAAGCAATCATCTAGAGGTCAGGACAGAGACTCTCTGTCGCGCGCCTCTGAAATTCCCACAAACTCCCCCTCTGCCCCTGGGTTAAAACCATTGAGCACAGAGAACTAGGACATAGTAAAAATTGTTAACATCTCAAGTTGCCCATTAGGTGATACATGGTATATTAAAGTGTTGAAGATATTTTATGTCTCATTTTAGGTTTTACAATACGGAAAGTGGTAGTTTTAACTATTGTTTTTTTCTACATTGGTAAGACAGCGAGGTAATGTTTCACACAGTTTTTTGTTTTAACACACTGATGTACACACAAACACAAACAAGCGTACATTCATGCACATGCACTAACTTGTTTGCTTTCTCACTCACTGTTTGGTTCAAAAGACTAAGCAAAGGGCTGTGATCTAAATATAACCAGGGCTAAAAGCCTGATAATAACCAAAAGAGTAAATTGCTCAGCTGTAAAAACAAACAAACAAAGTCTTCACCCTTTGACCTTTTTTACAGAGGCCCTAGTCCTCCACTGAACCTGCAGAGGAGAAGCGGAAAAACAGAGTCTTAAAGTCATAGTGCAATATTTTGGCAATGAAGCAATTCATCTAAGTTAAAGGTATTTTGCTAACTTTTTAAGGAGATTTTCCTAAGCACTGTGCTTTAACATTTGATTGCTTGTTCTTTGGGGTTTTGGCCTGGGTATCTGTATAAGCCCTTCGTGACAACTATTGTTGTAAAAACAATTATTGTTATGTAAAATTGATTAAAAAAAACATGATTGATTTTCAAGCCTATGCTAATCATGATTAAGATTTAAATTATCTGGTAATTATGAACTGCCTTTACCTGGTGATTTTGATCTTAATTTTAAAAAAAACTAAACTGGTGAACTCAGCCAACTCAGCTGAGTATTTCATACTTTTTACAACTACTCTACTTCCTTTATATTAGATGCAGAGACATAATGGTCATTTAATTGAATTTGGAGAAGTAGATGCATTTTTTGAAAAAGAAGCCTTATATCCCTGTAGCTATAGTTCTTAAGAAAGAATTAGAAAAAAGTTTTTAAAATGATTCTTTACAGAGCCTTTCTTGGCTGGTAATCAAAGCAACTCAAAATAGGACTAGCTCAAAAGTTCCATGTAATCTTATTCATTATGATCCAAAAACTGATACTAAATTACATTTCTACTCGGACATGCTGTTTGAATAGGGTCCCTGATCTCAGAAAAAGTTACATTATTAAACCAAGTCTGGTTTCAATGAACATTCTCAAAAAGTAATTTGAGTAAGTTCTTAAGATTTTGCCTACTTCCAAGTACCTCACAAACTCTCTAAGAACCTCTTTGGGCTTTCTTATGACGTTTTCTGGATTTTCTCTCAGAATGTTTCACTGAATCCATGCCCTGGTTATTCGCTGGAAAAGCAAGTGAAAAAGGAGCGAGGCATAAACCTTAGGGGAGAGAGAAAATACAAGTATGCACATGCATTAGTCCTTCACTGGAGGCTTAGCTGAGGTTGGAAATCCAATCTTTTAATATGGGTGTGTGTGCGTGTGTGTGTATGTTTGTGAGTGAGCATGTGCGTGTTGGTGTCATACAGATCCGGGCCAGTGTTTCGCTTTCTGTGGCTCTGTTTCATATAAATGGAATCTTATCTCACTATAGTTTGAACTAACAAGTTACAGTTTCCCCAGTCTTTAAGAAGGCACGGTAATTTAACTGACAAATATAGACATATGAGAGATAGAATGGACGTGGTCTGACTGATTTACAGACATGGCTCTATGTCACGGATAGGTAACCCTATCTCATTCCAATCTAATCCAAGAAGTTAGTGTTTCCCAGTTCTTTCAACAGGGGTTATAATTAATAAGTAACTTATACCTGCTTAAAATCCAGTTCTAGAAATTCAGTAGGCAGAATAATACAGCCTGGTCAGAGCTTGTGGGGAACCGTAGCTTGATTTAATCTCTTCTAAGAGGTTACTGTTTCTGACTTTCAGCTTGGCCCGATGATTTAGCACGTAAACTATACTCTCCTTTATGCATGCAGGAAGAAATACGGTATATAGAAGGCACATAATCTGAGCGACTGACTGCTTCGTATTGAGATTCACCGAGGGTATCTAGTCCAGTCCAAAATAAAACCTCTACAAAAGACTGTTTCCCTCTTCCGGCAAAGTGTCTCCGTTGGGTAAAGTCGCAGATATATTCTTGTTCTGAGTTAAAGAATGATATCTGTTCTGACCTACAGTAAGAATTGATTGTTTCTCTTAAAGCAGGGCCGGTGATTTAATTAACAAGAAGTGGTTCTCCTAAGAGATGGTTATAGAATTATAGCAGACAGAAGGTTTTAATAAGTAACTCACACCCTCTTTAGTCATGGTCAAAGAAATGCAGCTGATAAAAATTATATGGTTTTATTAGGCTTTTACAGTTCACTTTATCTGGCCTGGATGTCCATGACACACAGCCAAGTTACTGCAAATAACAGAGAAGGGAGAAACAGAGAGAGGAGACAGGACAGTTAAGAGAGTGAAAAGAGCAGAAAGAGCAAAGTGTTTTTCAAACACTAAATCATTCACAGTCTTAAACACACCATGCTTTCAACACTTCTAGGGCTTTATCTGAGAAAGTGTGTGTGCGTGCATGCATGTGTGGAACTCAATGTTGACCAGACCAGATGCCAGCCATAGATACCATGCATGTTTTACAGCCAGTTTCGTGATAACCCGTCAGGTTTTCAGTCCATTGTACGCTTCACCTGCGTTCATGGACCGGGCAAGACGCGTGCTGTAGATCCCCTTAGGAACTGACATAGCACCCCTCATATAATGGTTTATTACGCGCATGGAGGCCCGCACACAATATTTCAAACAACCCTATGCGATGACCCAACTACCACTCTGAAAAACAATCAGTCCCCTGCCTGTATTTCGCTGGGCCAAAAGGCGACATGGAATGATGCAACCATTCAACAAAATTTGCTGGTTTCATTTCACCAGTAATGTTCGGGCTGGTAAAATGTTAAGGCAGTGCTTTCAATATCGGCCTTCACATTATTAGTGAAGGCCATTATATGTAAGAATGGATGTCCAATACAGTTGTAAAGGCTTCTGTTGAATTCAATCCATCAAGTCTTTAACCCTAAACTGCATGATAAACTGACTGTACATATCCTATTCATCGCTATTTGTGTTTTTCTGAAGTACTGACAGCTTTACGTTATTTGCGGTTTCATGTCACATTGGCTGGAAGTTGTTGGCTTGTCCAGCAGCCAGAGTATGTTAGTGTGTTCAGCTGTGTGTGTGTATGTGCGTGCGGCTGTGTGTTTGTGTGCGGGTGTGTGCACATGTTTACCTGACCGGCAGCCAGACTTTATCAGACTAACAGTATATCCTTCAAAATGGGGAGTCAGTACTCCTATTTGGATGAATGATAGCTAATTCTGACACATTCACATACACACGTTACTTTACTATATCCACAAATAAAATAACAGCACTATCGACTCAACACTTTCAAGGGTTATTAATATGATCACACTAAAGAGAACTAAAATCATCCTCTGTAACGTCCAAGACAGACCAGGCCATCTGCTCTGCTCTTAGGCAGGCCTGCAATCTGGAGACCATGTACAGTGTCTGACCATGACTGCCAAATATTAGGACCAAAAACGTACTGTATATATTTAAGCTTGTTTAAGCGGGAACAAAGCACTGGTATTTTTGGAGATGGTCAGAAGAACTATGATCCATGCATCTGCTGAACGAACAGACCACTTGAAAAATCAGCCATTCCCTTTAGCCTCCTCGACAACAACAATATCTGGCTTACTCAGCTGACAAGAAAACAGATTGTCAACATCAAAGCAGTCTCCACTAAAAACAGAATGCTTCAGAACACACACACACAAATGCAAACTCCCCCTACAGAGATGCATCGCCCCATTTAAACACAAACCATTAAACAAGGTTCCTTAATCTCTATGGGCACCTTAATTCAACCAGACTCCATAAAGACTAAGGATATGTTGTTTTAGGCATTTTATGCTTTGATTGACAAGAAACTGGGGCTTAAAATGCACCGGGACAGATTCGAACCCTTGCCACAGTGGAAAAGGCCACAAAAACCTCAACGTACAATGTTTCATTGGTTGATTGGCTCTGCATACCCATCAGCCTTTTCTAATATATTGTGCACTACTTTTTGATGAGAGCCCTAAGAAAAACACAGAATAGAGCGGAATTATAGGGTGCCATTATAGGGTGCAATCAGAGATGCAGAGAGTTTATTGTAATACAGTTTTTTACAATAACTTTGGCACTAATTTCAGAACCTTGATGTCATTTTTCAAAACTCTAGACACAAAACTCACAACCAATGACCAAAATGCAAATTTTTCAAAACTCTAACACTTTTTTCAATTGCTTGGGTATAATCCACATAAAACTAAGATCATTTGTTCATTCAACAAAAATCACCTGTTCAATATGACACACCTCAACATCAAAGTACTACTATTTCAAAAGGCAATTCACACATTACATTTCAGATGAGTGTCTATTCATTTCATTACAATGATCCAACTATCAATTGATACAACTTCTCAAAACGATAAGTAACTGTTGCATTACTCTTAATGCATAGTTGTATGGAAACAGACAAACAATATTCCATGTTTAGATCAAGAAAGTTTCAAGATAACGAGATTCATTGTCACCAATTAGCGTGGAGCATGAACCAATTAGACTACATTATCTATGGATGTAATATTTCATCATCATTCTTTATCAGACACCGTTTCTATGGTCCCATGTACCACCTTTTCAGACTATTTACAGTATTGACAGTAGTGCACTGTATGGATGCAGGCCCTTGTAATTACTTGTCCAATTCTTTCAACTCGTTACTGATGATTGAGTTCACATTGTGGAACGAGTATATAAAGAATTGATTGGAATCCACGTGCAACAACATAGCGATAGGTAACATGGAGCCGGCAGGTGATCCAGGTCACAATAGAGGTCAAGCAGTGGTGGGAGGAAGACGAGGAAGACGTGTTGGTCAAAGGAATGGCAGGGGACAAGCACCCCTTCTGAGAGTTGGTCGTGGGCCTCGTTTGAGAGGTGTGGGGGAACGTGGTAGAGGACAAGGCCACGGACCAAGACAGCGGCAACAACAGTAAAGAGTGTCCAATGAAATCCGAGCAATAGTTGTAGACCATGTCATAAATCATGGCATGACAATGACTGAAGCGGCTACAATGATACAACCAAACCTCAGAAAGTCAACCGTGTCCTCAATAATCAGAACTTTCCGCAATGAGAACCGGTAAGTCGTCAGCATGCACTAAACATTATGCTACTCTCAATTGTCAAATGAATGCATACCAATGTGTATCACAGAGTAGGTGATGTGACCAAGTGTCTTCTTACTGTAATGTTCCCTGTAGAATTGAGACTAGGCCAAATAGGGGAGGCAGAGGCAAAATTCTGACTGATCAACAAGAGCAGGCTGTGGTCGATTTGGTTCGGGCCAGAAATAACATTCGCCTTACAGAAATTCGCCAGCATATCCTGGACAATGAAGACATGTTTAACAATGTAGAATCCATTAGTTTGCCGACTATTGCATGCATGCTGAAGAGGCACCAGGTGTCTTTAAAACAACTATACCATGTGCCTTTTGAAAGAAATGCAGACAGAGTGAAGCAAATGAGAACTGAGTATGTTCAGGTATGTTCAGTTTCAAGATAGCAGTTGTAATAAAATTCCCTAAAAATTCTACATTGTGCAGCAATCAGTAAATCTCTTTCCAAAATGTATTTTTAGAGGGTGATGGAGCTGGATGCTGATGGCAACCATCACAAATTCATATATTTGGATGAGGCAGGCTTTAACCTGGCCAAGACAAGCAGGAGAGGTTGGAATTTCATTGGCCAGCGGGCAACCATCCAAGTACCTGGACAACGTGGGGCCAACATTACCATGTGTGCGGCTATATCAGAAGATGGTGTGGTGGGACGCAGACCTCGTATTGGATCATATAATGCAGCTCTCCTTGTAACCTTCCTTGATGAGCTCGATCAGGTCTGTAGAGCTGATGGCGTGACCTATGTCATTGTGTGGGATAATGTCAGGTTCCACCATGCTCATATGGTGCAAGCATTGTTTCAGGCCCATGCACAATTTACCACCCTGTGTTTACCCCCATACTCTCCTTTCCTTAACCCGACTGAGGAATTTTTCTCCACATGGAGATGGAAAGTTTATGATAGGCGCCCTCATGAACAAGTCACTCTTCTCCAGGCCATGGATGACGCATGCAATGACATCACGGCAGACCAGTGTCAGGCCTGGATTCGCCATGCCCAAAGGTTTTTTCCAAGATGTTTGGCTAATGAAAACATCCATTGTGATGTAGATGAGAACCTGTGGCCAAATCCACAAGACAGATTTGATAAAAATTTAGAAGTACAGTAATCACTCCTATGTTTTGCTTTTTACAGTACAAGCAAGCAAGTTGAGGAACACTGCATTTGATGTTTTACAGTACTGTCTTTTCTTTTCTATTTCTTGCTTTGATTCAAATAAACCTATGTTGTGATTATACTGTATAGTTTTTCATCAATATATTTCTGATTTTGTTCAATGATTCCACTGCGTCTGTAGTATTCTCTCTACTACTGTCGAACATTTACAGGGATGTATTTACATGACACGTATCACCTATTTTGTACTACAATATTTAATAATTGTACGAACAATGACACAGTGAAACTATCGGTTGTTTGTGTGTGGGTGATCTAAATTAACGTTTCAATGGTATTTCTCAATAAATTTGTTTTTTGAACCAATGATTGTGCAAGTGCAAGATTTCTTTAAACATATGAATGCACAATGCAATGTTTTGAACATTGGACAGCCTGTGTCACAAGTGATGACCATTTTGAGTTGTGTCTAGAGTTTTGAAAAATGACGTCAAGGTTCTGAAATTAGTGCCAAAGTGATTGTAAAAAACTGTAATGTACCATAACACACACACAGTAACACACACACACACACACACACACACACATACCCGCACCCTGTGTGATTTACAGAGCACTGGCAATGGTTTAATCCCAGATGTCTTTGTCAAGGCCTGTTATTAGTAGGTGAGGGTTGAGTCTTTAATGTGCTTAGTGTGGAATACTTCAGTTAGTGTGTGTGTGTGTGTGTATGTTTCTATGTGGAATCTTCTCAATGTGTGCGTGGTTCTCAGTTTGTGTGTGTATATGTTCGCATGTAATTCCCTGTGTGTGTGTGTTTGTGAGTGTGTGTGTGTTTTAGTGTATTCCTGTGTGTGTGTGTGTGTTTGTGAGTGATTGTGTGTGTATGTTTTAGTGTATTCCTGTGTGCGTGTGTTTGTGAGTGATTGTGTGCGTATTTTTAGTGTATTCCTGTGTGTGTGTGTGTGTTTGTGAGTGAGTGTGGTGCGTGTGTGTGTGTGTGTTTTAGAGTATTCCTGTGCGTGATGTACTCGATAGGTTGCAGTGCCGTCAGCAGTGGAGAGCTCATTGAGTTTTCCTGTAACCTGACTCTGTCATACCAGCTCTGACAAAGCCACTGCACATTGTTGGCAGAGAGAACGAGATAGAGAGATAGAGAGAAGGAGAAGGAACGGGGTAGAGAGATAGAGAGAAGGAGAAGGAACGGGGTAGAGAGATAGAGAGAAGGAGAAGGAACGGGGTAGAGAGATAGAGAGAAGGAGAAGGAACGGGATAGAGAGATAGAGAGAAGGAGAAGGAACGGGATAGAGAGATAGAGAGAAGGAGAAGGAA
>JACXGI010005693.1:0-32958 GCA_016801175.1 Esox masquinongy
TCCCCATGATTGTGTAGCCTACAGAACTAGACTGAGAGACCATTTAAAGGCCTTTGCAGGTGTTTTGAGTTAATTAGCTGATTAGAGTGTGGCACCAGG
Organism: Esox masquinongy; assembly: GCA_016801175.1. Classification (NCBI taxonomy): domain Eukaryota; kingdom Metazoa; phylum Chordata; class Actinopteri; order Esociformes; family Esocidae; genus Esox; species Esox masquinongy. The sequence goes on from JACXGI010005693.1 coordinate 100, forward strand.
TGTCTTCAATATTGAACCTTTTCACAATATTCTAATTTTCTGAGATACTGAATTTGGGGTTTTCATTAGTTGTCAGTTATAATCATCAAAATTAAAAGGAGTAAACACTTGAAATATATCAGTCTGTGTGGAATGAATGTACATTACATTCATACATACATTATACAAGTTTCACTTTTTGAAAATGGAATTACTGAAATAAATCAACTTTTTGATGATATTCTAATTATATGACCAGCACCTGTACATTTAAGGTGATAATATTTTTCTAAAATCTTTTCTGTAGTTGGCTCATGGATTTACTGCACAAGCCAATGAGCCATCATTGGAGAGGTTAGAAAAGAGAGACACAATCCAACAAGGATTTCAAGTGATTTATAAACTTAGACAAATTCTTAATATTTGTTTTTAATAATAAATAAGAAAAATAAGAAAAAACAATGCTAATAATCCTAATTCCAGGCTGGGGCAGAGGTGAATGATGGGTCGTTGTGAAAATGGACAACTATCGCTTTAAATGTGTTCAGGTTTTACAAATCCTCCTTTTTCCGATTTTTACTTATAAAAGGAAACATTTTATTTGGCAGAAAAGCAATAGAATGTTGTGTTTTACTTAAACACATCAGGAGCCCGTCTGCTAAGTCTGGGAAACATCTAAACATCTAATCAATCACCCAAAACATCTCCATTTAACAAAATTATGTGCACTAAAGCCTTGTGTTGCATATTTTTTTTTTTTTACGTGCTTAGTGCTGTTGCCCTGTAGGTGCGCTGGTTTCAAATGCTTTGTGCGCCAGATAGGCAGATGGTTTTTCATTTCATGTGTTAAAAGATATAACATCCTCCTACTTGACAGGCACGCAGAGCAAATGAAATGCGACTAGTATACTGTAGGCCTGCATACAGCTAAGCAGATTGCTTGCAGTATATCACCTTGTCTGTGGCTTCCTCTCGTGCACAGCAAATACAGTGAGGTTTAAAAACATCTGAAAACCATGAATAGAGAATGTCAATGAATACAGCGAAGGGCTGTTAGGAGTCAGTTAATTTGTACTTATTTAGCACTGTCAACACTTTTTATTCAGTCATTGTATAAGCCATAAAATGCTCTTTACCACTCATGCTGCAACCAGCACTGCAGTTTTATGACTAGCAAAGTGTATCAATAGGTTTGCATTGTTAATATTAACAGCTTGTGTGTTTATTTAATATTCAGTAATGTTTCTCTGGTCGTAGGGGTAGTAACATTAGTTGTGCAATAGGCAAGAATAACGTAGAACAACTTGAGTTTCCACGAGTTAAACTGAAGGTGTGCGCGTGCGCGTGCACATACATACTGGTTTTCCTGGCTCAAAATTAGGCGAAGGTGGAATCCCACTCTATCGGACACCCCTCTGTGAAATACTTTATATAACGTGGCTACACACTTGAAAAAGGCAACTATTATAGTGTTAAATCTGCCCTGTTGTCCCTGTCCACTTAAGTAGCTAATGCACACTAAATGTCCTCCCTAATATCAATCAAAATATGCAAGCAATATTTATTCTTAACATAACCTAGAACAATTAACATGTTATTTAAAAAGAAATATGAAATCACTCATCAGCTTTATAATTAATCGCAGTCAATATTATTGTTGTCTATTTTTGTTATGCTATGTTCTTGTTAATATAGACTTGCATAAAAAACGAAACAGAGCTGTATTTATTACAGCTTTGTCACGTTATTTTTTCCCTATCCTAGCATTGACGCCACATCGTTAATCTCCCTCGACTTCCTTCAGCTGTACTAGGCTCTGCTGCTGACGCTGATCCAGCGTCTTCACGTTCATATATTTATATTGTTAGTGAATTAAATATGCTAATTATATATTTTTTTACTCTATATATTGCAATATTGCCTAATGTTTTTGGTGATAGTACATACCCTAATCTGATGGTCTTTTCACCAATCATCTTCGTTTGTCTCGCGATCTCTCTTTAAAAACAAATCTGTAATTCTACGCTACTAGAAGTCACCTGAAAAGCTTTAAAAAATGTTATGCGGATTAGATGTAGTTTGAGGTTATGAAGTTTAAAAGAATATTTTGACTTGCTTGGGTGTAATAGCAAACTAGGATCCACTTATTTTTCCAACTTTACTCATCTGCGTGATGTCTGGACCCATGTGGTCCTGAATGCAAGATTTCCCGATTTCATTGACCGTAAACTGTATTCTGCCACAGACTCTAGAAAGAAATCGACCCGCCCAAGCCCATTAAAAATTGTGTTGGAAACTCACCCCACCTGGCAACACTCAATATGGAAAAAGTTTCCTCCTACTGTCATTTTAGCTGCAGTGTTTTGCTGGTATTTTATATTTGAGTGCAAAATCATGTTTTACCATGCGAACACACAGAGGCGGTGCGAGATTTTGGAAAGGCTGTCGCCTTTGAGCTTTGAATGCAGGAAAAACCCTGTGTATAGATATATAAAATGCCACCCGCCAAAGTGGCTAGTAAGAGTGACTGAGTTACACGCCACAGCCGAATTCTACCCGCATTTGGCGGGTGGGCGGGTGCCAATGTCAAGCCCTGGTGATAATGTGATAATGTACCACGTTTGCAACTATGAATGAATGGTTTGAAAAAAATATAATTTGCAGTGTTATTCAAGCATTGCCAATCTTGAAATTGTGATTGTCCAATATAGTTGTTTTTCTATTAAAAGAATCTTATTCCAAGAAATGTCCGAACTACATCTAGTTTTAAGATTTAGAAGAAAATCTGATTCAGATTTTTGGGTGCAGTTACCTTTAAATTCAAGTTGGCACTTATAGCAGGAGGCTGTGGTTAAGCTGCGTTTTTGTAGCTCACGCATGAGTTTTCACCTGGTAAGAATAGGCTACTTTGTAGTATATATTTGATGTTTTTTTTATGGAAAGCCTTTTCCTCAAACAGAACTTTTCATTAGCATCATTTCAAGCACTGCACACAAACAGACAGGAAGTATCTTGTAGCCTCTTCAGAATACAAATCACTGTAGCACGGTATACAAATCAATGCTGCGTGTTATTTAGATTTTATGATGCATTCGACAAGGTTATTATTTTCAGATGACTCCCTAAATCAGTCATTCAAAATTTATTTTATATCTTCCTTTTGACATCAACAGTCACAAAGTGCTTGTACAGACTACCAGACTAAAATCTCAAAAAATCAGAGGACAACAAGTGTATGGTTGGAACCTAGGAAGGAACCTAGAGAGGTGGTGTACTCTGATGGTGGCCAGTCCTTCCTCTGGCTGTGCTGGGTGGAGATATACTGACAAACAACACAACCATAAAAGCTCATGAACTATTATATTTACACGTTCAGGTGACAAGCTAGTCTACAAATTCAGGTAGGAACTTGTTGGCTGTGGCCAAAGACATTAAGCACAATCCAGAGATTCTGGGCTGACCAGGTGGGCTGTGAATAGTGATAGCAGAATCTAGATGAGCAAACAACCAGGTGCTTTGGACAGGGATAGTCAGGAATCCTCAAGCTAGGTAGTCCTGAGCCTCGATTCTTCCAAGATTCATAAGTATAACAGAGAAATTAGAGGGGGCATTCCTTAGATCCAGCAGGATATCAGAGAAATTAGAGGGAGAATTCCTTAGATCTAACAGGATATCGGAGAAGTTGTGGGAGAATTCGTTAGATCCAACCAGATGAGATAAGACAGGACTGACTGACCTCCCGACACACATTGTTTTAATGAATGTTTCCTGACTCCCCTCTGCATTGCAGTTTTATAGGGCTCTAAAATGATAACCATAGAATTCTGCCAGATATGTTGGCAACTTTCTAGCTAGACCCTCACAAGCTTTCCAAACATTGTTCTGGCTGTTTCTGACTTTAGACCAAATTAATTATATTTACACTTTTATAGTCAATTAAAGCTGGAATGGAGGCTCATATCAATGCCACATGCTGTTTTTCAATCTTTTTTTTTAAAGGTATTTTTGGAGGCAGTTCCCCTTCAAAGAAAAGAAGCATTGTGGAAGAGGAAAGCCTGAGTAGAACATGGAACTGAATGGGAATGGAGACCTCTGAAATGTGTTTAGCAGCACTGAAGGTTATTTCGCGAGACTTCTGGATGGTTGCATGTGAGGAGGAGAGGGAGCAAAATAGAGTAGAGCTGGGTTAAAGAAAAGATCTCCTTAGTCTGAATGCTCTTTAAACACATGACTCGCTGCCTAGATCAGATGACTAGATAAACTGGAGGAATTCACCCTCTTCCTCTTTTACCAGAGTTTCTTTTAGTCTGAAGGGAGCGATGGGGCAGAACGATGGGGCAGAGGGACGGGGCGGAACGACGGGGCAGAGGGACGGGGCGGAACGACGGGGCGGAACGACGGGGCGGAACGACGGGGCAGAGGGACGGGGCAGAGGGACGGGGCAGAGGGACGGGGTAGAAGAGAGAAGTAACATTTTTGTTAGTTTTTTTCATTAGACAAATGGTCAGTTGAAGCAGCAGTGAGGGATTGGGCCTAATCAGAGACCGATATTCATTCAGAGGGACTAGCCATAACCTTTCACCTTTGACTCTAAATAGACTGGATAGGAAAGGTTAGCTGGAAAAATTCAGTGGTACACAGAATGTAGCAAAATTTCACAGCTTGGTAGAGCGATCCTATTAATAAACTGTATATGTTACGCTTTCTAAAATAGCCATTATCTGTACGCCTTTGGGACTTTTGATACAGAAACAAACAGAAAATGTCAACATACAAAAGCTTGTTGTGTCCCTGAGTTTTGTTAGTATAACGGTGAATTGGAACTGAAGCCAGACATGTCAAAGGGTTCCGGCTGTTATTTATGGACTCCCACCTCACTGTTGTCATTTGCGTGCGATAACGATACTCGAAGCATGGAGCCATGACATTAATGACATAACAAGTGATAAAAGGAAGACACAAAGTTTACAGATATGCCATAACAACTTCAGTGGAATATAAAGGCCTGGTCATTCTAATATGGACACATTTGAATAGAAGACTACGCAGCAGAAGAATATTGAGGCGGAGGAACCCAGTGCTACAGGATGGCTGCATTATCTTCCCTTGGAAGCCCATCTGATGGAAGATACGCACACACCACACACGGCTTATGGCAACGGGGCATTGGCAGCAGTGCCGAGTAATTACAGGAGACCTTGTTTTCCACCCCCCCCCCCCCCCCCCCCCCCCCCCCCACACACACACACACACACACACACACCAATTTCTCTGATGGATTTCCACCATTGAAACCAGCCTTGTGCAAAATCAGACCGAGAAAATAACCTATAGGCAGCTCATTAACGTCTGTCTTTTTTGTGTGTGTTTGCGCTTGTGTGAGAGATGGTAGTTACCAGTAGTGGTGGAATTAGTGTTTTCATGTGGAGAGCCTTATCGAAGGGACCTGCGTGAAGGCTAAGCAGTCAGTGCTCATAGCTACAGCTCACCCATACCAACATTCTATTGACAAAATAGCAGCTTAAACAGGGGAACTGAAATGACTGGCATTCTGTGAACCAGTACGGCCTGTTAGATAAAGTGTTACCAAACAGGTTCTTATGACAGCACCGTCAGACCAGACCTGTCTCCCTGCACACTAATGGAATCTACTAATTAGAATGTGGATGGACAGAGGGGGCTGTGTGTGTGTGTGTGTGTGTGTGTGTGCGTGTGTGCGTGTGTGCGTGTGTGCGTGTGTGCGTGCGTGCGTGCGTGCGTGCGTGCGTGCGTGCGTGCGTGCGTGCGTGCACACGTGCAATGGAGAGCCCCTAACCTTGTTAAAAGGCAGCCTTCCACCAGTCCTTCAGGGACAGGGGATCGTCATCATGTCTCTCCTTTTACCAGGACACGTACTGGAGAACATCTCTGAATCAATCTCTTCCAGTCTCTCTTTGTCTCTCTCTCTCTGTCCCTCTTTCACCCCTTTCTCTCTCTTTCTCTCTCTTTCACTTACTCCCAGGCTTTTTGTCACTCACTCAGATTTTCCACCTCTATCTCTCCCAGCCTTTCCCTCTCTCTCTTACCTAATTACATAAAATATTGCAAATGTGTTGTGCTCCTAGCGTGTGTGCGTGTGCGTGTGCGTGTGCGTGTGTGTGTGTGTGTGGTGCCATCTGCCCAGGCCTCTCTTTCCTTCATTATGACTCAGACTGAGCTATTATGATTACTAGTTCTCACCCGTGTCAGAGGAACCTTAATGTACTCTGAGTACCGGATAGAACCTTGTGCTGCTGCTCTAACAGAAGCCATGATCGTGTGATAACAAGGTACGATGCACCAAACAGATACTAACCCTGTGCAGCACAAAGACACACGCACACCTCCTGAGCAAGTATGCATGACCTGGTACAATGTATCAGTATAGTCTATACACAGTGTGATTGATTGAGGCATTGAGGTACGGCCCTGTTTACACTGTTTTATAGGCTGATGTGGAGGTGAACATGTCATCCATGACATCCATTATGGAATTAGAACTACTGACGTGAGGTTGGAGGGGCTGGGTTTAAACATTGACATGCCATGGTGCCGACCAGCATATTAGGAAGAGAGGTCCTTTACATTTCTATAGAAGTTGTCTAATTCAATTTTCCCTTTTTTATTTTTTAATTGACAAATGTGCATTAATTCTGGATTCCATGCGTTTCTCTGCCGTAATTAATAGCAAATTAACTTATTTTGTGTTTCACCAGTTTCGCCAATATTGTCGTATTTTAAGCTCTATTTCTTGAAGTAGCAGTGGGCTGGATTCAAAGCCAGAGGAAGCGGCCCATAACTCTGGACCACCCTAGGCCATGGGCTATTGCCTTTTTTAGTATCGATTTGACAATCGCAAAGTGTAATTTGTTTGGCAGTTTGCTTTTCCTGATCTAGAACTCTAGCATTCTATTTAAATAGGGAGTCAATTTGTTTTGGTTACTTTTTCCAAAACTGATCAAACCTCATTTTCTGACACTGTCCATATTTTTTTTATTTTTATCTTGTGATATGTATGGAACATCAAATTGCAGTATTGTATTGCAATATGTGTAGAATAGACAGAATTGTAGGCTCATTCTTATGGAAACTGGCCACCAGTAATGCAATAATGTGGTACTCTGAGGTCCCTGGTAATTCCCAGTCTTCATTAGAACAATGGTCCATTGACACGCCCAGAAGCCTATAACCCCCAGCCCCCTTACCATATCCAATACACCCACACAGCCCTCCATGTGTCTTACCATATCCAATACACCCACACAGCCCTCCATGTGTCTTACCATATCCAATACACCCACACAGCCCTCCATGTGTCTTACCATATCCAATACACCCACACAGCCCTCCATGTGTCTGAGGGGTTTCGTTAACAGCAGCACTGATAGCTCAGCTTATACAGCGAGAGGCTGATCTCAGAGTAACTCCCTCCACTTATTAGTATCAGCTAATACTCCCGTCACCCACTCGCTGTCCAGAGGCTGTCTGATGTGGACTCAAAAGTCACACCCTGCTACTCTTCCTCGTGTCCTAGCCTCGTTCCTCTTCCCCGTTTAACTCCGCGCCGTCCTTACTGATCTGGCGAGACATGAGAGCAGGCTTTAGCATTCCCCCACTGGAAAAATAAATGTCTCAAGCGATTGGCTACAGTCTTTTGCTGATCAGGCCATGTGAACAGGAAGTACTCCTGACCTTAGTAATGGAAGTCATTAAGGAAGGAAGTGAAGGGACGATAGTGCAGAGACAGACTAGCGTCTTTGGAACTTCAGCTCTCACCCCATCGCTCACACCTCTCCTCTTCCTGCTTCATTCAACCCTGCGTTCCGTCACCACAGTCTATCTTTAGAAGAGCAGTATTCAATATGGTGGCCCCCCGACCCCTCTGGCCTTCTCAGAACCCCAGCCGTCCTACGGGAAGCCGCTGCAATGTGACGTGCGGGTCGGGGGCGGGGTTTTCTCAGAGCCCAGCTCCAATGAGAAGGCAGCTTTTGTATAACGTCCCCTCAGAGGCGGCCTCGGAGCATGGGGAGTGACGGAATCGAGAGCAGCGTTGAGGGTGTGTTTGTGCGTGCATGTGCGTCTCTCCCTCAGTGTTTGAGCAGGAACCGTCACTCCCAACAGGAGTTTGCTATCAGGACATGTCCTGCTGTGACACGTTCTGTCTTCACCTGAGATGATGTGAGGAGACTAAGTCATTATCTGGAAACAAGTGCTACTTCTCTCCTCTTTTATGTTGTCCAGTGTGCGTGCGTGTGTGCGTGCGTCTGTGCATGCGTGTGTACAGTACTAGTCAAAAGTTTGGACACACCTACTCATTCAATATTATTTTTTTAGTTTTACTATTTTCCACGTTGTAGAATAGTAGTGAAGACCTCAACACTTTTAAATAACACAGGGAATCATGTAGCAATGAAATAGTGTTAAACAGATCAAAATTATATTTCATATTGTAAATTCTTCAAAGTAGAAACCCTTTGCCTTGATGACAGCTTTGCATACTCTTCGCATTCTCTCTACCAGCTTCTCGAGTTAGTCACCTGGAATGCATTTAAATAAGCTCAAATAAATGCTTCACCAAATTCAATTAACAGACATCTCAACATCAGCTGATCAGAGGCGACTGTGTGAATCGAGCCTTTTGTGGTCGAATTGTTGCAAAGAAACCACCACTGAAGGACACCATAACAGTGAGTTGCTTGGGCCGAGAAGCATGAGAAATTGACATTAGACTTTTTTTGTTCCAATCGCCATGTCTTCGTGAAACTCAGATTGGGTGAACAGATCATCTCCACGTTTCCCACTGATGGCGTGGGGATGCTTTGCTGGTGACATTGTCATTTATTTATAATTTAAGGCACACTCAACCAGCATGGCTACCAAAGCATTCTGCAGCAATATGTCATCCCATCTTGTTTGCGCTTAGTGGGACTATTATTTGTTTTTGAGCCAAAACACACCTCCAGGCTGTGTGAGGGCTCTTTGATCAAGAAGGAGTGCTGAGTCAGATGACCTGGCATCCACAATCACCTGACCTAAACCCAATTGGTTTGGGATGAGATTGACTGCAGAGTGAAGGAAAAGCAGGCGAAAAGTGCTCAACGTATGTGGGAACTCCTTTAAGACTGTTGGAAAAGCCTTCCAGGTGACTACCTCATGAAGCTGGTTGAGAGAATGCCAAGAATGTGCAAAGCTGTCATCAAGGTAAAGGGTGGCTACTTTGAAATATCTAAAATATAAATGTATTTTTATTTGTTGAACACTTTCTTGGGAGGGTTACTACATGATTCCATACTTTATTTCATAGTTTTGTTGTCTTCGCTATTATTATACAATGTGGAAAATAGTAAGAAAAAAGAATTACCTTTGAATGGGCAAGTGTCCTAACATTTGACTGATACTGTGTGTGTGCATGTGTGTATGTGCAAGATCAAAATTATTCTGTGAAGGATGGATGTTTTTTTGCTGTTACCCACAGTTTGATATTTCACTCCCAAAAGTTTGTTGGTGCGTAAACACTTCCTCAAAACTTTCCTCTCTGGTGTGTGTTTTTGTTTTTCCATATACGTGTGTGAATGCATGTTTGCGCATGCGTGCGTTAGGCTTTAGGGAGATTACCATCCTTTTATATGCTGTACTAATCAACAGGAATATCGGCTGCCTGCCTGACACTTCAAATCTCTGCTGGAATGTCACCTGGAATAACACTGGCAGGGCCTATAAATAAACCCACTGCTCTGATCACGATGGAAAGAGAGTTCCCTGTCTACAGCGGGAGAGTGAGACACAGACAGACAGGCAGAAAAGAAAGATTTAGTGAAATTAGAAAGCAGATAAGGGCGATGGAGTGAACAAGGAGAGACAGAGACCAGAAACGTCACCGTCGCCAATCCGTTCATGTTAACGCATTCGCTTGTCGGTCACGCGAGCTGTGATTCTTGTGCAAGTCGTCATCTTATTTGATATCCATCGTCTTAACCCAGGCGGCGTAGACCTACAGTCTGGAGAAATGGTTCGAGACCAGACTACAGTCAAAACACACTTAAACCGGCGACTTGGCATCATCCATTTTAATCTACATCTCAGTGTTCGTCTTCGGCTTCCACGGAAACAGGGCTGTTTGAATGCCGTCTTTTCATGAAACCGAAAGTCGCTCATCCGTTTTCCTCTGCTTTTAATCCGGTCCTCCTTTCCACGCTCCTTCTTTGTGTCTCACTCTCCCTCTTACCAACTCACTGGCTGAGTGCCATGTTCCCACAAAAACACTATCTTGCATAAATATGAGCCTATATGCCTCGATGGCCTTCCTTTTTTGGTGCCTGGCGGTTTGACCGTCTCCTCCAAGTGAAGAGGCCTGTGAAAGCCACTTTCACTGAGTGGAAGCGCTTGACATGTTTACCATATAACTGCCTAACTGTATCCACACGGACGTTTTTTGTTTTTTCTGACGGACTGTGGAAGAGGCCTTTTTGACTAGGTTCGAAAGTGGGAGAGAGGAGGGACAGAGATGGGGAGAGAGGGGGGAAAGAGGGGAAGTAATTGCACACTAGAGGCCTATTAAACAGGAAATGATTAACTCTGGGATGCACTCTCTTCCTTTACCCAATCTCTTTCTCTCTCTCTCTCTCTCTCTCCTAGCTCTCTCGCTCTTTTCTTGCTCTCTCGCTCTTTTTCGTCTCTGCAGATGCAAAGCCAGTTGTGTGATTTTCTAGTTCATTTTCAGAAGTAATTTCTGTTTAGGGGGCCCGTATTGTCTGAAAGCTTGTTATTGATAGTTGATTCAGTAGAAGGGGAGACACCCTTGTCCCATGGATTGGACAAAAGGTGCCAGTACCACGAAAATGTTTACTCAATTTACTCACTACTGAAAGTCGCTCTAGATTGGAGTGTCGGTGTCTACTCTTACAAGGCTCAAACACACCTGAAGCTCTCCTAAGCATGTCTTTTTGAGTGTCAAATAAATGCAGTCAATCAAACTGACAAAACACAATGCCCCTGGACTCATTGGGGCTGTCCTTAATAAGTTGTGTTGTTACTCTCCCTTTAGCTGAGTATTTTTACATCTGCTGGGAGAACATTCAACAACATACCTGCCTTCTCTCTCAACAGAACGTGGTCCAGTGCTGTCCCCAGCTCTCCTTTGCGCTGTCCCCCTTCAACCCAATTCGCTGACCCTTTGTCTGTCTGGTAAGAACAATATTAATATACTACTATGTCTAATCAATGAGGCACGAGGGAGTGCGGTTTATGACCACAGGTTACTACTAGAGCTTAACACTATTCAATCCCTACAATTATACTCACCTACTACTCCAACAGTCACTACACTAGTAATGCTCAACTACTACAAAAACAGTCACTATACTACTCTACTATTATACTTCCATACTACTCCAAAAGTAGCAATACTACTGTAGTTATACACCTTCTGCTCCAACCCTCACTACACTACTACAATTATGCTCACCTACTACTCCAACAGTCACTACAATATTACTCCCCTATTACTACTACAATTAGTCTCTGCTCCTACTCCAACATTAACTAAACTAATACAACTATACTCACCTACTACTCCAACAGTAGTATTTTGAGTTTTACAAAACCAACATGTTTCAACTAAAGATTCACCGGCTCAGCTTGAGAAACCCACGGAGGTCAGGTAAACCCACGGAGGTCAGGTAAACCCACGGAGGTCAGGTTAACGGTGAGAGAAATAACTAGAAGTTGCGGTGGGAACAGATGAAGCAATGAGACCTACATCTTCTGTTTGATCGCCCCGATACAAGGAAGGCGGAGCCATCTTCTTGACAGTGCCCTTAATGCACATTCATTAGACCAGATTTAGGATTTATCCAGCTCTTGGAATTAGACTGACTGTGACTGCAGCCGGAGAACAAGGTGAACGTACACGAGACCGGTTGTTCTCTACGGTTCCAGATCCAGCTGTCGTCAGCTAGGCTACATTATGAGTGCCTGTTGCGGTCGTAGGCCTCCCTGTGCTCCTACCACCAGGGTGCCGGCCCAGGCTGTTTGTCCTGGTGATGTTCCTCAAGCCTAATGGGAATAGATGGCTGCTTTTAGAGCCCACTAGCCTGCGGGGGTCATGTATCTCCTTGGTGTGTGTGGCAACCCCCTATGAGTCACTGTCTCTATAAATACACTGGGATCCCAGTTGGCCTGAACACTGCTACCAGGAGACCGTGCATGCGTGCGCGTGCGTATGTGCGCGCGCTTGATGGACACAGCCAATCAGTCCCCCCGGATGGAATTGCTGCTGCAGTAGGGAGAGCTATTACTGGCTGGCAGGTTACTATGGTAACCAGTGGTGTCAGAGTGGAGCCACATCTGTGGAAGAGAGTTGTTTGTCACAAAAGGTATTCTCTTCCTCTTTCTCAGTGTCTCTCTCTCTCCCTACATCAACTTTTCCACCTGAAACAAAATGGAAAAACAATTTTGAGAAGTTATTATGGAAGTTTGTCATTTAGGATCTAATTTTAAGTGTTTGCTCAAGTAGAGTTACATTCTTTTGTAAGGCTTGTTTTCTTTCCTTCCTACGCTCCTGTGATTGTTGTCATATCCATTGTGGGAAATGGCCAGCCGTAGCATTTGGCAGTCGCTGGAAATAGGCGATAGTAACAGTTAGCAAGCCGCCAGTGGACCTGACAGAAACCATTTTGGACAGTAATCAAAGGGAGCAATGATTCACGGAAATCTGAAATGTGATCTACGGCACACAAAGCCCCAAGTTTACCTGCCAGGAAGTCGGGGAAACTAGTTCGACTGCCTCCGTTTGTCTTGTGCACTGCCGTACGATCATCTACCAGATGACCCGGCTACTCCGGTAAATCCACACGGATGTCCTACTTCACAACCGGACTATGGGTCTTGGTCTCCCCTGGTGGACAGCCCTTGTCCTGGGGGAAGAGTCTAACCCTTGCCCACTCTCTCCCCTCTACCTCTGTCTGTCTCTCTGTATATGGCCCTGTTCTATTTCGGAGGTTGGAAAGTATGCCGTGTTCCCCTGGCTGCCTTATCTAAGGGGTCAGCAGGCCACGCAAATCCTCTTTCATAGGTACTTATTTGGGCAGGGGGATGAATTCTGAGGTTTTGCTGTGCTTTCCCTGGAGAGCTCCCTGTCCCCCTCTCCCGTCTGTCCCCCTCTCCCGTCTGTCCCCCTCTCCCCCGTGTCTCTCTCTCCCCCGTGTCTCTCCCTCCCCCTATGTCTCCCTCTCCCCTGTGTCTCCCTCTCCCCTCTGTCCCCCTCTCCTCTGTCTTTCTCTTCCTTTCTTTCCCTCCATCTCTTTACTCCTTTGCTGATTTTGAAACACACTTGCATGTACAAACACACACACCTGTGTGTGTGTGTGTGTGTGTGTGTGTGTGTGTGTGTGTGTGTATATATATATACACTGAACAAAATTATAAACGCAACACTTTTGTTTTTGCCCCCATTTATCATGAGCTGAACTCAAAGATCTAAGACTTTCTCTATGTACGCAAAAGGCCTATTTCTCTCAAATAATGTTCACAAATCTGTCTAAATCTGTGTTAGTGAGCACTTCTCCTTTGCCAAGATAACCCATCCACCTCACAGGTGTGGCATATCAAGATTCGGATCAGACAGCATGAGTATTGCACAGGTGTGCCTTAGGCTGGCCACAATAAAAGGCCACTCTAAAATGTGCAGTTTCACTGTATTGGGGGGGTCCGGGGGGTTCCGAAAAACAGTCAGTATCTGGTGGGACCACCATTTGCCTCACGCAGTGCAACACATCTCCTTCGCATAGAGTTGATCAGGCCGTTGATTGTGGCCTGTGGAATGTTGGTCCACTTCTCTTCAATGGCTGTGCGAAGTTGCTGGATATTGGCAGGACCTGGAACACGCTGTCGTATACGCCGATCCAGAGCATCCCAAACATGCTCAATGGGTGACATCTCCGGTGAGTATGCTGGCCATGCAAGAACTGGGATGTTTTCAGCTTCCAGGAATTGTGTACAGATCCTTGCAACATGGGGCCATGCATTATCATGCTGCAACATGAGGTGATGGTCGTGGATGAATGGCACAACAATGGGCCTCAGGATCTCGTCACGGTGTCTCTGTGCATTCAAAATGCCCTCAATAAAATGTACCTGTGTTCGTTGTCCATAACACATGCCTGCCCATACCATAACCCCACCGCCACCATGGGCCACTCGATCCACAACGTTGACATCAGCAAACCGCTCACCCACACAACGCCATACACGCTGTCTGCCATCTGCCCTGTACAGTGAAAACCGGGATTCATCCTTGAAGAGAACACCTCTCCAAAGTGCCAGACGCCATCGAATGTGAGCATTTGCCCACTCAGGTCGGTTACGATGACAAACTGCAGTCAGGTAGAGACCCCGATGAGGACGACGAGCATGCAGATGAGCTTCCCTGTGATGGTTCCTGACAGTTTGTGCAGAAATTCTTGGGTTATGCAAGCCGATTGTTGCAGCAGCTGTCCGGGTGGCTGGTTTCAGACGATCTTGGAGGTGAAGATGCTGGATGTGGAGGTCCTGGGCCGTGTGGTTACACGTGGTCTGAGGTTGTGAGGCCGGTTAGCTGTACTGCCAAATTCTCTGAAACGCCTTTGGAGACGGCTTATGGTAGAGTAATGAATATTCAATTCACGGGCAACAGCTCTGGTGGACATTCCTGCAGTCAGCATGCCAATTGCACGCTCCCTCAAAACTTGCGTCATCTGTGGCATTGTGCTGTGTGATGGAAGTACACATTTTCGAGTGGCCTTTTATTGTGGCCAGCCTAAGGCACACCTGTGCAATACTCATGCTGTCTGATCTGCATCTTGATGTGCCACACCCGTGAAGTGGATGGATTATCTCGGCAAAGGAGAAGTGCTCACTAACACAGATTCAGACAGATTTGTGAACAATATTTGAGAGAAATATGCCTTTTGTGTACATAGAGAAAGTCTTAGATCTTTGGGTTCAGCTCATGATGAATGGGGGCAAAAAGAAAAGTGTTGCGTTTATAATTTTGTTCAGTGTATATATATGCATCTCCGGAAAAAATTAAGAGACCACTGCACCTTTTTCTTTCATTTCCAAAAAAGTTGAAAAGGAAAGTATTGTGGAACAGAAGTGTTCAATTTGCAGTGGTCTCTTAATTTTAACCCTTCTGTTCCTCACTCAAAACCTTCCTTTTTTACTTTTTTGGAAAGGAAAGAAAAAGGTGTAGTGGTCTCTTAATTTTTTCCGGAGATGCATATATATATTCTCTTATATATCTCTGTATACCTATATATCTATATATCTTTCTCTCCCTCTCTGAGGGGGTTATTCTGAAATTGTTAGCAAATGGGCAGAAAGGAAGGAGAGGGTGGAGAGGAGGGTTAGGAGAGAGCTGCATCAGGCTGTTGTCTGCCTGCCTGTCAGTCATTGGTCTGGTTGATAACATAGTCCACTAATGATCTGTCCAGGGGGCAGCAAGGTCAGTCTATTCAGAGGATAATCAAGTTCTTCTTAGCTCCAATGTTTCTGCTGGGACTGGGAGGTCACTGGCCCGTGTGTGTGTGTGTGTGTGTGTGTGTGTGTGTGTGTGTGTGTGTGTGTGTGTGTGTGTGTGTGTGTGTGTGTGTGTGTGTGTGTGTGTGTGTGTGTGTGTGTGTGTGTGTGTGTGTGTGGTGTGTGTGGTGTGTGTGGTGTGTGTGGTGTGTGTATGTGTGACCATGTTTGGGCAAACCTTGTTGAGGAGAACACAGAGCGTGTGTGTGTACCAGCGCTAGCAAAACTCTAGCCCTCCTAATCTGGTCTAAATGAGAGACAAAATGGTTCAGCTACATGACCCACAAAGGATAGAAACAGACACACGGACATGCACACGCGCGGACATACACACGCGCGGACATGCACAGCTGAAATTCCTCTAGGACGGAAAAGTATTTGATAGCTCAGAGAAATGTAACATTGTACACGGGGTGACGTTGAAACAGTTCCATCATACCACAGACATGGCATTCTAACAACAGGCCCACTGTGTACCGAAGTATAGTCTCCATTTCTATACTTCCAACTACATATCCCAAAATGCTTTCACCGGTCCCTCTGTAATAGGAAGGCCACTAGGGGCTGCAGGCCCTAGCCAGAGAAATCCTCTCCAGGCCATTGTGGTTGTGTTGTCTCCCGTGTCCATGTCGGACTGCTTCGTGTAGCAGTCATTCAAGTCCGTGTTGGACGTCTGTCCAGCAGCAGCCGTCGATGAAATGGATTTGTCTTCAGGGGCGGAAAGGGTTAACTGAACTAAAGCACCAGTTTGACCTCTCCCCCCTTCTCTCCCTCCTTTTGTCTTGTTACGCACAGGGAACTCCCTGTTTCAGCTTAGGACCGTACGCATACCCACCACAGACCTCTGATATACTGATTGCTGATTGCCCAAGGGGATCCCTCCTCCCCATCAGACTTCTAGTATTCAGTTGTTGGGAGGGGGAGTTTCAGTCAGACTGTCTACTGGAACAGATACACAGCAACCATAAACACACACACATGTGAATCCTTTTTTGGACGGAAGTGTATTAAGGGGAGCCCCATCCATTAGGTGATGTGTTAAGTCAATTTTTTAACTCCAGTTTGCTTGTCTTAAAATAAACTGCTAGGCTATCTATATAACTCAGAGAGGGAGAGACGGACAGAGAGGGAGAGACGGAGTGAGAGAGAGAAGGGGGAAGAGAGAGGGAGAAAGAGGGATGTGAAGGTGATTTTTCTGAGTTCATCTGCCTTCTTTGTCTCCTGAGTACTACTGTCAGATAGCCTGTTAGTGGTGTGCATGTGCGTGTGTGTGTGTGTCAGCAGCAGAGTGGTCCCAACAGGCAGCACGCTTCACTGAAACACTGAGTTTCCATCACAAAAGGGTTCAATGAAACCACATGCTACTTAGCTATGAACGACTAAGACTAGCTCGTGATACTATGTAGTTTTGCTGTTTTCTGAATGTAATAGCTCACCTATGGACGTCTTCCATCTCCGTAGATGAAGGAAGCCTTGTGTAGAACAGCTTCCAGAGAACAGGAGAGGGGAGGGGAAAGGGCAGGAGGAGAGGATGGGAGGAGTAATTGATGTCATTTAACATATTGTACAGACATGTTTCCCCCATAGTGGTGCAGCTGAGGTTCTGTGTTGACGTGTGGTAAAGTAGAGAAACGGGTTGGATTGGTCTCAGTAACATCAAAATGCACTAGTTAAACATACCTGTATGCATAGACACACACACACATACACATTGACGCACAAAAACAATTCTGGGCAGCCATGTCTATAAATTGGGGTGTTACCGGAAGCATAGCTGAGACTGATTGAACAAGTAACATCTAGACAACTGTGCTGCGTTGCTTTTTAATAATACAAGCTTCTCTTTCTCCCTTGATTTTCGACCGAGTACGTTCTTACTACAGTAACCACTATACATATTAAAGGCTGTATTGCTACACAAACATACACACAGACACATACAGACATACTGTCTCTTCATCCTATAGGTAATGTGTGTTTACTTGGCTTAACTGAATTTGACATTAGAACCCACACACGGACGATCAGGTGTGACAGTAGCTGTAAAACAAATTTATCTCAGCGTAGGCTTCCCTTCTGCGGTTTCCTGGTGAACCAACATAAACACTGACCGTTTGTTTCCTGGTTTCCAATGAATTTAGCGTGAGACAGTAAGCAAGCACTGACTACAGCCATTTGATTTGGTGTGATCTCCTTTATGTCCTATTTAATTTTACTGTATAACATCCCAACACACCACCATATTCCCTAATGACTCCTCTAAATCATAAGGCTTCCAGGATTGAAAGATCAATGTGTTTAATTTGAATAGATACACTGGATCATCAGACATAGTGTATTATAAAGAGGTTACAGAGGTTTCTGGATGTTTGACAAGTTATACAGTAGGCAGAATGTTGTTCTGCCGTTCCAGAGTTGTATTGCTTTAGTAGAACTTGCGCGCGCGTGCGTGCGTGCGTGCGTGCGTGCGTGTGTGTGTGTAAACAGAACACACCTCAGTTTTGTCTTTGTTGGTTTTGTTAAACAGCCGTTCTAGTTTATGACCTCTGGCAAGTGCAACCGCTAACCAGGATGCACACACGTATATACACACACACACACACACACATATATACTGTACCTCCCTGGCCAAAACTCCCTGAACAGTTAGCGAAACAGCGGGAGACAAAAACGAGGGATCTGGACCCAGGAGCCAAAGCCTTGATGATAGGTGTGTGTTTTTGCTTGTCATAAGGTGCCTTTTGGCTTAACGCTGTGTCACTGTGTGTGTTTAGACACACATTTAAAGTTGATGTTACAGGCCTCCGCTAGAAGATCGAACGCTTAGTAAGGTGTGCGTGTGCGTGCGCGTGCGCGCAAGTTTGTTTTCATTCGAGCGAAAGAGAAAGGAGAACTATTACGATTGTAACGTTACTGCATAATCAGTGCTGTCAAAGAGGCGAGCGTGGAGGTGTTGTTTTGGTCAGCTGTATGTCCGCAGAAAATCTTACCGCAATTAAATGGTTTTGATTGGTCCAGGGTGTTTTATCAGAAGAGCAGCTCTGTTACCTGAGATGTTTTTCAAATGGCCCCTGTTCTGTTTTTAGCACCCCCCTTTTGAGCAGACCGTGCTGGTCAAGAGGGTGGGATTGAAACGTCAGTTCTCCGGACCTCTGACGATATGACAACGTTCATCTGTCGTCCGAAGGTCAAATACAGACAATGATGAGGACAGAGTTTTTGGAATCAAGTGTCGTGGCTCGAAAAGACACTGTTGAACAACCTGTCAAACTGCAGCTCTTTGTAGATGTTTTTATGAAGTCGTGTAATTGGTTGGAATAGCATGGAGACAGACGCAACACAGTGTTTGGACAGCTGAACTATCAGGGCTGAGCTTTCTGCAGGCTTACATTGTGTGGTCCTGCAGAGTGCGGCTGTGGGCCTAACAAGGCATGGACAAGTCCCCGTTAGACTTGTCTGTCTAAGTTTGAATAAAATACAAATGTCCTCCCATTTAAATGCTCTCACAACCAAATAGTCTATGAATACACATTACCGCTTGGTTCAGCCTGGCCAGAGGGACTGTAGGCTAAACTGAATGCCGCTTCTGTTACTAGCCTACTGTTGATTGGACTGAAAGATCTTCAAGCTTCCATGCAAAACCGTCAAGTACGGTTGATCGCTAAGATCTCGGGTTAGGCCTCTTCGGTTATGTAGGTACTATGTACAGTTAGCGCTATATAGTGAATAGGGGGCCATTTGTGACGTAACCATGGTCTTTGTCCTGTGAAAGGGATGGGATCCCTGGATTACCGCTTCTTGAATTGCTTCAAGAGAATGTGTCCTCTGCAAGTTTATCTGAAGATTTTCAAAAGGTACTGTGCTTCAGAGATCTTCTAAATTCTAGTTGAAATACCTGGTCCCAGGGATAACAATCCCTTCGGTCTCCTCAGTGTTTGTAAATCTGCTTTTAGTTCCCATATATCCTACGTTACTGAGTTCCCAACAACTGGATTGTTCAGGGCATCTCAGGGCGTCACTTCAAAATGTTGACTGAGGGCCTCCTTGACGTGAACTGGGATAGTCTTTCTTGAATATTTGTACAATGTTGTATATGGTATTTTCTTTTACATTGTGTTTCGTCTGGCACTTTGTGTTTGGTCATTGCTCTGAAATTTAAGACCCTAAGGTAAAATGAATGGGGCGGTCCTGTCTGTTAAATGGTTTTAGAGATGGGAGAAAGCAGCATTCCGGAGTGCTGTGTGTGTTGGGTTATCCACAGTGAACGGACAGTTTTGGGCCTATGATCCCTTTAAGTTGAGCTTCTGTGAGGCTGACTAGTGTTCTATTATTAACACTGACACATGTCCATCTGTGCTCCTCTCTACTCCTTGCTGCTTCTTTCTACTCTCCAATGGTTTCGGTAAGCTATTTAGAGAGGGAGAGAGGGACTATTGCTGGCCCAAAGGCGCCCATCAACATCTTTACCTCTATCGCTCTAACTTTCTCTCCATCTCTCTTTCCTTGTCTGTCTCTCCATGTCTCCGACTCCCCACCTGATTTACAACATGAAAGGAAGTTTGTTTGAGTGTCGTTCGATCCACTTTATTGATTCTGGTCTAAGACAGTCTCTCGTTCAGCTTGTACTGTATTATTGGATGCGTCAGTCTAACGAAAGGATGGACGGTCCCTCCATGCTAATGTCTTAAGTTATTAATGAAAACATTTCCCAGGATTGAACATTGCCAAGAGGTTACCTTGGAAGCCACAGCAACCCTTCGAAAGAAAACAATCCCTTTTTAGGTTTTCTTCTCTGACTCTCCTGTTGCCAAGTCTGACACGTTACTGTGTGTGGTCATTTGAAGCGTTATCGCGTTGTTCCTCAGAGCACGGTTTCATTAGCCGTGGCGTCCGGTCGACCCAGAGCGGGCACGGCATCGCTCAGCCTGTTGCTCTAGTCCTTTTCTGTCCACGTGTGCACTTTAGCTAATAATAAGTAGCCCAATACCTTTTGATTGAGATGCTCCTAACGTGGGCCTAAGCACCCATGCGTCATCTTCAATGGCGATTGTTGCTGTAACCTTACCCTCTGACATTGTTGTGACATCGTTGTGACCTCGCCAGCATCTGAAGGCTCACTGATTACTGGGTCATTTCACTCATAGAGTCATATTCATAGGTTGGTCAACCAACAGGCTGACATTAAAGTAGTCATGTGAATTTAATGGGAAACAGTAACTTATGCTGTCATTTGAGGTTTTGTGAATAGTGAAACATGTTGAAATGTGTCCTGCAGCTTACTGTAAAAGGTGAAATGCATGTTAGAAATCTTGAATATCTTTTAAGGGTGGTTATATTTTTCCTATGAAGTGTATTATATATGTATTTGAACTGGGAAGATATTAGAGTGGCAGTAAAGCTTAAACCTTAAATGTTTGACCATTCTGCCATGTCCTTTTAGTCTGTTTGGCCCTGAAGTAGTGACTGGTGTCAAGGTCTCTAGAATCAAGGGATACAATCTCATAGTAAACCAGCATACATCAATCACATGGAATTACAGCAAAATACTGTTAATAAAAAATACTCCCCTTTATGAATATCATTATTCTATTCATTCATTTTTCGTCCATCCATAGCGTAAGTATTTTACCATTTAAAGCAGTCAATGTTTTCGTTACATATTGCTTGCTCTAATACCTTATTCTAAATCATAGAAATGTATATATACAGTGGATATAAAAAGTCTACACACCCCTGTGAAAATCTGTCCACTTTTAATGTGACCTATAATGTGAACAATGCAATTGAAAAACAAAATGAATTCTTTGAGGGGGGAAAAATGAAAAGTAAAAACCTTACAATAACCTGGTTGCATAAGTGTGCACACCATCTTATAACTGGGGATGTGGCTGTGTTCAGAAATAAGCAATCACATTGAAACTCATGTTAAGTAGAAGTCATTACACACCTGCCATCATTTAAAGTGACTCTGATTCATCACAAATAAAGTTCAGCTGTTCTAGTAGGATTTTCTTGACATTTTCTTAGTTTCATCTCGGAGCAAAAGCCATGGTCCGCAGAGAGCTTCCAAAGCATCAGAGGGATCTCATTGTTGAAAGATATCAGTCAGGAGAAGGTTACAAAATAATTTCCAAAGCATTAGATATACCATGGAACACAGTGAAGACAGTCATCATCAAGTGGAGAAAATATGGCACAACAAAGACATTACCAAGAACTGGACGTCCTTCCAAAATTGATGAAAAGACGAGAAGAAAACTGGTCAGGGAGGCTTCCAAGAGGCCTACAGCAACATTAAAGGAACTGCAGGAATTTCTGGCAAGTACTGGATGTGTGCTACATGTGACAACAGTCTCCCGTATTCTTTATATGAATGGGCTATGGGATAGAGTGGCAAGACGGAAGCCTTTTCTTACCAAGAAAAACATCCAAGCCCGGCTGAAGTTTGCAAAAACAAACATCAAGTCCCCCAAAAGCACGTGGGAAAATGTGTTATGGTCTGATGAAACCAAGGTTGAACTTTTTGGCCATAATTCCAAAAGGTATGTTTGGTGCAAAAACAAGACTGCTCATCAACCAAAGAACACCATACCCACAGTGAAGCATGGTGGTGGCAGCATCATGCTTTGGGGTTGTTTTTCTTCAGCTGGAACCGGGGCCTTAGTCAGGGTGGAGGGAATTATGAACAGTTCCAAATACCAGGCAATTTTGGCACAAAACCTTCAGGCGTCCGTTTGGAAGATGAAGAGGAAGTTCACCTTTCAGCACAACAACAACCCAAAGCACACATCCAAATCCACAAAAGCATGGCTTCACCAGAAGAAGATTAACGTTTTGGAATGGCCCAGCCAGGGCCCAGACCTGAATCCAATTGAACATCTGTGGGGTGATTTGAAGAGGGCTGTGCACAGGAGATCTCCTCGCAGTCTGACAGATTTGGAGCACTTTTGCAAAGAAGAGTGGGCAAATATTGCCACGTCAAGATGTGCCATGCTAATAGACTCCTACCCAAAAAGACTGAGTGCTGTAATAAAATCAAAAGGTGCTTCAACAAAGTATTAGTTTAAGGGTGTGCACACTTATGGAACCAGGTTATTGAGTTTTTTATTTTTTTATTTTTCCCCTTCAAAGATTTCAGTTTGTTTAACAACTGAATTGTTCACATTATAGGTCACAGTAAAGGTGGAAAAAATTCTGACATGATTTATCTTTGTTTCATTCTTTTACATCACCAGAACCTGGCATTTTAACAAGGGTGTGTAGACTTTTTATATCCACTGTAGTATGTATATAGTGTCAAATTAATAAATAGGGTTTTTACTGTGGGAGATATTGTCATTGATATTACAAGACCAGAGTTTTTCTATTTTCAGATATTGCTCTATTGGATTTAATAGATTGAATTAATGGATCAGATTGGCATGATGACAGAGTGTACTGGCCAAAGATCAGAATCAGTGTAACTAGGCCTGAACCTCGGAACAGAGTGCAATTGTGACTTGCATCCACAAGCCAATAGCTTGTCGATCATAATAGATCTTTTGTACATGAAGATGATATGCAGACACTGGGGAATGGGGTCAGAGGATATAAGGATCATTGTCACAGTTTTCCTTGTAGTGAGGATGGGAATGTTAAACTCAGACCTGAGTGTGAATGCCATTCAATGTTTTAAATACTTTGAGCACAAGTAGAAACCCCAAAATGGGAGGGTTTTTACTTGTGACTGTTCTATTTGTCATGCCAGGCAAGTTCAGTCGAGCACAGATAAGGTACCACAGAAGTGATATCAAATAGTTTTTTAAGCCAGTCTGGTTGTAATTATAGCAAATAGTGTTTGAACCCTGTCCGGCTGTAATCAGACCAACCCCTGCAGTGAGGGATAAGGAGCATCGGGAGCTGGTTCAAGCTGAACTCAAGGCTTTTGTCCTCCACATTAAACCTTGTTTACTTTCAATCTCCTTCAATCGGGGAGGCAGAAAAGCCTTCTGGTCAAACGCATTGGGCCAGTAAACGAAATGTCGTTGATCTAATCCCCGAGTCGACGAGGTGAAGAACCCTGTCATTCTGTCCCTGAGCAACACTGTTCACCCTAATTGCTTCCAGGTCATTGCTGTAAATAAGAATAAGTTCTTAGAATGCTTACCTGGTAAAAGAGCATTCAAAAATTATCCTCTAAAAAAAAAAAAGGCTAAAGGCTCCCTTTGTTCCTTCTGTTCTTCAAGGCCTTGACTCTTCTTTTATTCCAGGGTCAACAACACCTTGATTCGTTTAGCCGTTTCCTGAAATGCCAGGGAATGCTTTTTGATGATTAGGTCCTGGCCTACCTCATCTGATAGGCTACCTACTGATTTGGTGCCTCTGTGAGTGAAGGTGCAGAGGAAAATGTCAGTGAACAAGTCATCTCTCCACCCCCCCCCCCACACACACACCCATCATCACTTATGATTTTAGCGTTCCCATTATGACCCCATGCCAACCCTGGGTACCAGCTTTATCCGTGCCCCCTCAGGGTCTGGTGCGCCGCGTTCCCATCATTGTCCGGGTGCCAACCCATCCCTGTGCCGGTGTCTTGACAATGGATATCTGTCCTAGCCCTGTGTGTACTGAGACCTGTCCTAGCCCCGTGTGTACTGAGACCTGTCCTAGCCCCGTGTGTACTGAGACCTGTCCTAGCCCCGTGTGTACTGAGACCTGTCCTAGCCCCGTGTGTACTGAGACCTAGTCCGGACCGGCCCATCTTAATGTCCCCTCATCACCCCATCGGCTCACCGGCTCCTCCGCAGGCAGTTAATTTGGGTTTAGGAGGCGAGGGAGCGTTTCCTCTGGGTGTTACGCTTGCAGCCAACAGAGCCTCGTGATGGGAGGGGCGTGGAGCCGCGGCCTGGGGGAAAGGAAGTCAGCTGACGTCGCTATCTTAGGGTCAGAGTTTACCAAGCAGGGGTCGCCGGGGGTCTTCACCGCCGCAGGCTATCTGTTTTTCCTAGTGGTTTCGGGAGGAGAACGCGTGCTAACAGATGGCGTGAATTGTCGCTAGGCAGTGAATGATGCTGGGTAAGGATTCGTATAGTCTCTCAGTGACAGAGAACAGGCATCAAAGAAAATGTGCCTCATTACATGTTATCCAAAGGTACCTTATACAAAAATAAACCACTTACAACAGTCAAATCTAAAGAGTCCTAGCACCTTTTCATTTCGATTCAAGGATTCATTTTTTAATTATTTAGCTATTTTCCCTGGAGTTTTTGTTTTCTTTTATAGATTTTCGGCAGAATATTCTGTATTTTTAGTCTTGGCCAGAAATGCTGTTCTGGGCTTTGTGCCTGGCATGAAGCTTCAGATCTCAACTGGAAGTCTGCATCTGTCAATGTGTTCCCCCAGCAGTATGTGTGCGTCTGTTAATGCTGTCCCCTGGTAGGACATCACAGATGGTGGAGGGATGGGTTTGATTGGCTTGGCCGCCCTTCTCACTCCTTTTTTACCCTTGCCCTCCCCTTACCCTCCCCTACTTCTACTCTCTCGTTCCCCCGTCCTATGTCTCTTACATC
Organism: Esox masquinongy; assembly: GCA_016801175.1. Taxonomy (NCBI): domain Eukaryota; kingdom Metazoa; phylum Chordata; class Actinopteri; order Esociformes; family Esocidae; genus Esox; species Esox masquinongy. The sequence continues at coordinate 25,200 of JACXGI010005693.1, forward strand.
TCTCCCCATCTACATCCCTTTCCTATCACTCTCCGCCCTCCCTCTGTCCATGTCTTCCCCTTTCCTATCTTTCTTAAATCTCCCCCTCTCTCTCTCTCTTTTCATCTCTGAGCACAAACTAGTCAACACGGTTCCTCATCCTACACTAACAGTGTATTGATGGACTCACAACACCTACTACTACAAACACTACAACCTACTACTGCTACAACGTCACAGACTTACTACTACAACCTCATACCTACAGTGGCCCAGGGTGACCTGCAATACTACTTATACTACTACTGTAACCACCACAACCAACTATTACTACTGTGTTACTACTCTTTCTACTATGAAAACCACTAGAACCTACTGCTATTAATAGTAATACCTGTAATATACTGCTACTTCTACTATTACTCCTGCTACTATTATCTCTACTGTTCAGTAGACACCCAGCTGGGAACCTCAACCTATAATAAAATGATGCATGTTTTAGTAATTGGATCCAATGTGGCAATGCTGTAATTTCCACTAGAGGTAGACAGTGTTGTGGTTTCCAGTGTGTTGCTGTGTATGTGCTCAACATCAAACACGACACATGCATACAGCCAGCGTCAGGGCCAAAGGACGTCCTCTCTATCTCCCGCATTCTGCGCCGCTCTCCCCTTCGTTCTCCTCACTCTCGGGTCAACATCCGGTTTCCCTCTTTCACTCCCACAGAGGAAAAATACATGCTGCAGTTTCTCTGGGATATGTGTGTGTCATTTATTCATTCACACACACACACACACACACACACACACATTTCAAATGAGGGACGGCCAAATCTAACTTGGCATGATTGTACTTGTTTTACCAGAGTATTGAGACCGTAAAACAGGAACGCTCAAATGCACATTCATTACTCTCAACTGTATCGTTTTCTTAGCGCTCAGCACAATTTGTTATAGAAATACACTCAACACACACACACTCTTATTGAGTCACTTCACGCCCTTCATTACTCAACCCTCCTGGAAATACATAGAACTGACGGACCAATGCACACTTACAATCAAAAACACACACTGTAAGTGAGGTGGGCACACACACTCTCTAGGGACAAACGGATAAATTCCCAGGACAAGTTCACCTCCGGGTCTACAGTTTTTGGCTCAGTTTCACCCGGCACACAGCCCCTCCCAGACACAACTGAGGGTGTTCAGTTGTGACGTCAGCGCAGGCTATTTCTGTGAGGCTTTATTTACGATTCTAACCCATGTAGAATCGTCTGGTGACAGCCGGCGTCGCTCACTCCTCCGACAAGAAACAGTACCTGTGTTGACTCGTGGGTACGTAGGTGTTTGTGTCTGCACCAGGGAGCGGTTACAGGAACAATACGTTGTGTTGTATCCCAGCGCTACATAGAACGCCAATTTGTCCCCCCCCCCCTCAGTCAAGGCTGCATGCAACCCACCTGTCTTAACCCCCCCCTCTCTCTCTCTCTCCAGGTGTGAGCAGCCATGACTAAGTCCTATGAGTTTAACTGGCAGAAACACCTGCCTGCCTTCATGCAGGAAGGAGCCTCGTTCGACAGGTTTGACGAGGTAAGAAGCCAACTCAGCCGATAGTGTGTTGCCCGTCCTGCATCTCTTCTTTTGCTGCTTTTGTTTTTTGTGCCAACTGCCGAACTTGTCTTCCAACTATTCTGCCACATTGACACCCTGGCGTGTATCGCAGTTTGTGATTGATCAGTCTAATTTTATTGTCTCTGGTCATCAGGGTGCCAACATGTCATCCGTTTTGATGTTTGCCTCTTAAAAAACAAGGTTAGCTTGAATCTCGATATCTGTGTCTGTAGACAGCAGAGCCACGCCCACTCTGCCAATTGTTAGTCAGGGCCCACACACAAACACACACACACACACACACACTTGACGTGTTACTATCCTTATGGGGACCCCAAACATTATTTCAATTCAATATCCTGTTTGTGCTAACACTAAACCTTCCCATAATCTTAACCTAACCCAATACTTAAAGCCCAAAGTCATAACTCTTAACCTAACCCTAATTCAATTACTAAACGCAGTTTCACTTTTACCCTAAACCTGACCCCTAAGAAGTAAATAGCATTTGGTCTAATGGGGACCAGCAAATTGTCAAGGTCAGGTGTGTGTGTTTTAGGTAGTAATGTGTGTGTGTTTGTAGGATGTGTTTGTTTGTGTGAGTGTGTTTGTAGTAGTAGCGTGTGTCACTATATTTTGCCAGTCCTCACAGACATAAATTGCTTTTTTAATCTTGGGGTTAAGGTTAGGGTAATAATGGCGTTTAATAGGGGATATGGTTAACATTAGGGTTAGGGATTAGAAAGGCTAGAATTTTTTCTTGAAATCAGGTTTTCACAAGTTTAGTAATACAAGTGTATGTATGTTTGTGTGTCTGTAGTTGTAATGCGTTTGTGTGCGTGCATGCGTGTGTGCGTGCATGCATGTGTGCGTCAGCCCTCCTGTATATTACCTCTACTAACTCAATCAGGCCAGTTAGCTGGAGATAGCAGATCTAGGACTTGGCATGTACAAACGAACACGCCCACACACACTCACACACATAACAAGATAACGATCAGGAATCCCTTTAAAGTAGTCTTCAGTTAGGAGGACCCCTTCATGGGCAAACCCAGATGAAAAACAGCGTCATCAAAAACATCAAAGGGCATCTTTAAGGGAGCTCTAAAATTAGGACGGCCTGGATACTTTGGAATAAATTGTATATCGTATTCAGGGGTGGGTAGAGTACTGAAATATGTACTTTAGTAAAAATGCTGTTACTTGGGTTGTAATTTACTCAAGTAAAAATAACTCTCCTCAGAAACTACTCAAGTAAGAGTTAAAAACGTTCTTGTCAGAAAACTACTGGACACACACTAGGTTCTTCTGTCGTTTCTTGTTTCAGAAGCCACACTAGTTTAACCTATGAAATTCAAATCACCAAACAAATGGAATTGACTTGAGTGTGGATTAAAACATGTTTAGTAGGCTACAAAGTCACAATGCAGTAATTTGCAACAGTAAAGCGATCAGCAGTAAATCAATTTGTTGATTAAATTGGAACCTACAAGAAAGCAGCATAATCGTTTTTACCATTTTATAAACCCAGCATGGAAAGTTCTCTATCCATTGAGCTGATTTTGTCTGCTCAATTGGAATGGAGATATAATGCTATTAGGGCATATATAATAAATGCAACTTATTTGGTGAAATGGAATGGAACAAATAGTACAGTGCATTTGGAAAGTATTCGGACCCCTTTTCACAGGTTTTATTACGTTACAGCCTTATCCTAAAATTGATTAAATCGATTTTTTTCGATAATGACAGTGCAAAAATCGTTTTTTGGAAATGTGTGCATTTAAAAAAAAACAAATGTAACATTTACATCAGTATTGATCAGACTCTTTGCCCTGACACTCAAAATTAAGCTCAGATGCATCCTGTTTCCATTATTCATCCTTGAAATGTATGTACAACTTGATTGGAGTTCACTTGTGGGAAATTGGATGTGATTTGGAAAGGCACACACCTGTCTATATAAGGTTCCAAAGTTGACAGTGACCAAGAACCTGATGGTCACTGACAGCTACAGAGTTCCTGTTTGGAGATGGGAGAACGTTCCAGAAGGACAACCATCTCTGCTGCGTGCCACCAATCAGGCCTTGATTGCAGAATGGCCAAGGGGGAGGCCCTCCTCAGTAAAGGACACATGAGAGCCTGCCTGGAGTTTGCACCTAAAGGACTCTCACCAGGCTTTTGGAAAACTTGAAGCGGTCTGTCATATGCCTTTTACTGAGGTGTAGCTTCTGTCTGGCCACTCTACCATCAAGGCTTTTGGGAACTGTTCATTCACACATTTTTAAAATCTTGATAAAAGTTTGCTAGGAGAGGTTAAAGAAGGCGAGCTCACAGTTTAATCTCAATATGCTGACTCTGAAACATTTAAGAAATACCCACTGGGAAAAGATTGTTTGGTTTGTTTAAGTTTCCGTCCAATGTACATCCAACAGGGTGTGCTGAATAGATTAGGCAAGGGTTTACCAACTCCCCCCAGGCGTTTTACATTATCAGCTTTAGCCCTAATCTGCCCTACCTGATTCATTGAGTGCTTTAGTTGAACCACTGAATCAGGTGTGCCAGTTTAGGGTTAAAACTGAAATCTGAAACGTTTTGAGGGGGAGGGGTTTGGGAATTGATGGAGCAGTCTACAAGTGTAGCAGTAGAATAACATTAGACCAGTGAACAATTTAGCTGATCTATGTGTTGGCGGTAAGTGTTATGAAAAGTCTGTAATTTATGAGTTGGCTTGTTTTTCTTTTGCATATTTCTCAGATAAAAAAAATAATAGCAAGCAGCTGGCTTTGGTGGCCTGTCTGACTTGCTTTTTTCCCTCCACACTTATCCTCAGTAATCAGTGGCCAGACTTTAAAAAGACAAAACCTTTGCCCCGTCTTCAGCAAAACGTGCTCGAAATTGTTATAATTAAAGAATGACGACATTATAGTCGAGCTGGAGGTAGACTCTTCCTTGGACTTAGCTGAAAGCATGATAATGGCTGCTGCTCACGCTGACTAATCTAATCTCGTTCACCAGCTGGCCCTCGCTCTGTTCAACCGTGTGGTTTCACGGAATGGAGCTTGAACGGGAGCCAATGGCAAAACAACCGCTGGTTTTAATTGGCAGAACCCCCATCTCTCACCTGCTAGCCTAACCGTTGTTACCTCCTCCTAGATTGTGGACTGCCATTAGCAGGATTTCAGTCTACACCCGCTTTGGTTCGTAACAGTCCCCCACTGTCACTAGGCTCCACGTGCCAGCCATTCAAACTTGGCGAAGAGGTTACAGACCGAATAGTAGAAGGCTTGTGTGGGGAGGCCGGTGTTGATTGACTTGGCAGACGTGCCTCGCCCACATCACAGAAACACAAACACATTAATATGGCAATCGGAAGGATTCTTCCTGAGTCTGCTCTCAGCTCACTTAATCCTCACGGAGCGACAGACGGTGAAGACAGGCATGTTTGTGCGTGTGCACCGCCCGCCCGCCCACACACACACACACACACACACACACACACACACACACACACACACACGACTCTTCATACTAATTCAAAAAGGAGAGGAATGGCCATTAATAGCTTGATACTTGGCATGGTGCGTCTGTATTTAAGTAATGTCTGTCTTTGTTGGATCCAACACAACCATATGACACAGCCAGACACTGAGTGGGCGGGGCATCGTCATTGATGTTGGACCATATTCTTGCCTTGCTTCCCTGCCTCTCATTTTTCCTGCCTCGTTTGACTGGCAGCAATACTTAGCCACACAACAGCCAAACACACCCGTCTTTCAAATGAAATCGTTCCCTAAAGGGACACTGAGATTTTGGCCCCTTTTGAACTTAGCATTAGTGCAATGACTGAACTTCTTTGCTAGCTGTTCCCGTGGGTTTCCAGTCATTGTGCTAACGCTAGTTAGTGTTTGGTCGAACATAGGTTTCTTACTGTTCATACTCAACACATAGCCTTTAATATGCTATCCACATGTTCATCTGACTGAGGGAGTACAATAAGTTCCTTTATGCCAACATCCTCAGTCTTTAAATTAATAGTTTACAGGGTTCACTGTTCTAAAGCGCAAAACAACCAAAGTATACGATGGGTAACCTAGTGTTAAGACGTTGGATCTGCGTTGGAGTTAGAACATTTCATATGCCAGACCTGATCAGTCAGTGAATCGTCACAAATTCGGCCAGAACCTCAGATCTCAATAATATTCATAATTTGTTTGTATTTTATGTTATACAGACAGTTTGTTTTCTCAAAATATCCCGACTACTGAGTCCACCAGTCCCAATAGAGAAGAGCAGACCGTGCGTTATCTTGATTGATATTGGATGATTGGATACAGCTTGATATTTCAAACGTGAATAACTGGTTCAGTGTGACCGTTTAGATAGTAGTAGGTAAGCCATTGGAAGACTGATAAATCAAACAGCGAGGACACTATCAATGTGCAAGGCAAGCAGCATGGACGTAGGGGAGAAAAACACTAAAACAGGGCACTGATGTGCGTGACTTAGTGACAGCAAGGCACTTAAGTTAACACAGACCCACTGCTCCGGGATGTATAAGCAGCACTTTGCTGTGGTGTGTTGGCAATGTACCACAAAACCCCCGCGACGCCCTATTGCTCTTATAAACCGGTTACCAACGCTGTTATAACAGCAAAACGTGATGTGATGTCATACCCATGGTATACTGTCTCATGGCTCTCAGCATTCAAGCATTCAGAACTGGAAGCACTCCTTTATGAATATATGAATTATTCATATTTATTTGTGTTCCGCCAACGTCTTGCTTAGGTATTTTAAACACACTGTGTGCAGATGCATGTCTGTAATGAGGACCTGTTGTGTTCAGCCATTGACAAAATTCACTGCCGGGCCAAAAGCCTCCCAGCCTGACTAGGAATGGATTGTATCTTCTGACCGGGTCGATTGTATCCTTCTCATCTACTCTGACTTCAGACGATGTGAGAAGACAGTGAGGGACATACGTGGCAGATTGCTCACAGACGACCGCCATTGCTTGAGGTCAAAGGTTCGTTGGAGCCTCGGACGTGCGGTTACGTTCGGTAACCGGTCTGTCCGTGGGGAAATGCCCTCGTGTACGCAGGGGCATGTGACCCTCTCCCATTGGAAATCAATACTTTCGGATTTCACTAATTCCATCTAAAGGTTTCCATGGGCACCAAGTATTCTTGGATGACATGGGAGGGAGGGAGAGGGAAAGAGGGAGAGAGAAGGGGAGAGAGAGAGAGAAAGACAACGATCCATCGCACTGACAGAACATTTCATATTGTTCTGACAATCAGTGTCAGGCCGGAAGGAAACGGAGAATGAAAGTGTTAGAGTGGAAATGACAGTGACAGGGTGGTTCTTGGTCGGGCACTGATCCTAATGATGGCAGGGCAGGGACGTTCAGGAACACATTTCCTGGACCCATCGCCTGTTCAGTCCCTGGTAATGTCTTAATTAGTTGATAGACATCAAGGTATGTGTCTGTGTGTGGGTTTGGGTTGGGAGTCATTACCCACTCACCCACACTCAGAATGTCCACCTCGCATCTTCCTGCTTTCTGTGGTGGAAGGACGGATAAGGTTGTTCTTACTTTATCTTCTTCTGCCTCCTGTATTACTAAGTCCACACATTCAGACATTTTAAGAATTTCAATCCTTGTATGGATGTGAAAGAAATGTCTTCTCTAAGACTGTGGCCCAGTGGTCTGAGAGTGGAGTCAGTTCTTCCAGTGCGTATGGGTTTCCGGCCCACCGCTCTTTCAGAAAAACTCACCTATTTAAATTTCCACCACAGTCTCTATCTAATAAAACATAAACCTATGTAAAGATCCTCTTAAAATGTACCTTAACCATGAACTTAACCACTAACCTGTAATTCTAACCCCAATAGTAACTTTTACTTTAAATCAACAGTTTATTTTTCTTTTATTGTTGTGGCGATTTCTCCATTGGCATCTAGGGATTTTTCACTGAGACACAAGCATTCTGCATCACCAGAGACATTTTCTATAATGTGTATAGAAAATGACACACGTCGGTGTGTGTGTGTGTGTGTGTGTGTGTGTGTGTGTGTGTGTGTGTGTGTGTGTGTGTGTGTGTGTTTGTAAACAGCATACTGATAAGTTGACACTAAGGAGGCAGCCGTGCTGCAGTCAAAGC
>JACXGI010005693.1:33058-45741 GCA_016801175.1 Esox masquinongy
GTGCGTGCGTGCGTGCGTGCGTGCGTGCGTGCGTGCGTCTGGGGGTACACAGTGTTCCTGGTGAAATATTCCAGGGTAGACATTTTGGCTTTAGTCAGAGCATGTAAGCAGACCATTCTCAACCATGTTATGGCTTAGACTAACAACCCCAGATACTAGCTCAGACTGATACCGCAGATACTAGCTACAGACTTCTTAACGAGTGGACTATGGCGGAAGCACAGACAGAAGAAAAGGCGAGGTCTCGTTTTTGAGCTCTGTTCGTGTCGGTTTGCAGCTTCTTTAAATGTCAGGGCTGTTAGTTATTAGGCGAGGATTAGTTGTCCGAGTGTCTGGGTGAACCAACAGCCATATTTGCTCCGAGAAAGAAAGTTAGGGCTATGTTTGGTGTTGAGCAGCGCATGAGCCGCAGGTCTAACGTAATCTCAAACACATCCTGGCGTGCCTGTCACTCAAAATGTTCTATAGCTCCTGTTAGCACTGAAATGCCCCCTTGCTCTCTCTCTCGCTCTCTCACACTCTGCTTTTGTCTCCCCTGCGGCAGACAAATGGATGGACCACGGGAATGGAATCTAAATGACTTTGCTATTACTATTACTGGGTCTATTCAACAGCACACCCCCTACTTACACACGTATGCGCGCACACACACCATCATGTAAGTGCGCACACACACCATCATGTAAGTGCGCACACACACCATCATGTAAGTGCGCACACAAACACACACCATCTTTGTAGAGACAAACAAGTTTTCCTTTTGAAAAACGTATATAGCAGACCCTTGACCTTTAAACTAACCCTAACCCCACAGCTTTAAGCCCTAAACCTACTGTAACTCCAACCCAAACACCGAACATCTCTACTGAACATCTCTACTGAATACTTTAGGATTTTATATGTCCTCCCAAGTATAGGGGAAAAACTCCCAGAGACACATACCCATCCTCACTCAGAGACGCTGCCGTGTGTTGTTAGCGCGTGTTGCGGAATGATACCTGCGTCTGGAGCCTCCACCACCCCTGTCTCCAGGCTTCCAGTCAGAGCCTGGGACTATATTTATCTCCCTGCCCTACGAGGCTCTCGCACAGCCTGCTGTGACAGACTGCAACCCCCAAGGCCTCAAGCAGGCCTGGCTGTTTGACCAATAGCGGTCTCATGGATTTGAAACAGGGAGGGTTACCACATTAAGTAGTCTATAAATAAAGCACAGCTTGACCATTTGAATCGGGTGGGAGGCTGATTTAGTAGGTTGGCCACTGTTTTGATATTTTTCTCTAAAGATGTTGGACCTTAAGACTCTTGTTCTGACGACACGGTTTATCCTAAAGCCTCAGTGCGTAACTGTAAACATGTCACAGGAAATGGAAGACCAGATTTTGCCAAGATAATCGATCTTTTATAATAGGTACAGCGGGTAGAGTTACCCTGGAGCGTTAATTAGGTTATGTCCTGTCACCAAGGTAGCGGCTGGTCGGCGTGTTTGTTACCAAGGCACTGTTTGCATTCAATGGTTCACAACATTAACATTTATCTGTGTTTGTCTTAGCGCCCGGTCTCACTATCCGTCACACTCCGGGTGTCAAAAAGGTGTATTTCCCTCCTGTGTGTACGTGTCCTCGGCCTACGCGCACGGGGCGTGCGTTTGCTCTCCTTGGCCCACGCCTGTGGGACACCTTTTAAAAATGATTTATGGACACTGCTTTTCATCTCGTTGCCTACGCCGCGGCGTGTGTGTTGGATAGGTAACAGAGGGAGGGTGTGTGATAAATCCTCCCTGATGAAACACCTCTGTCTTCTCGCAGGACCCCTTTCTGTTTGAGCCCAACTGTCTGGTGAAAGTGGACGAGTTTGGCTTCTTCATCACTTGGAAGAGCGAGGGAAAGGTACTGGTTTCAACCGCAGCCGTATGCTGTGTACAAACGTCTGTTTTCTCCACCTCTCACCCCTTGCTGTGGCCCACTTTGGTTCTGATTGAAACGAATGACAACGCTATCATATAGAGTCAGAGAAAGAAAATAAAAGACTGAAAGCTTTTCGATGTCCATTCCCCGGTACCAAAGCAAATTCAAGAGGATGGATAGCATACAGGCGTGGTTAAATGGGATTTTGAAATCTGGCCTTTTTCAATACAAGTCTCCTTTTCTGAGCTTCAGTCACCTCAGTTCCTTCTGGTAAGCCTTGGGAATGAACATGCTGTCAGAGTGAGCGGGGTGAATAGTAAGAGACATTATTTGACTTTGCCAAGGCGACCGAGTCAAAGGAACGGAACGACTTGTGGTGAGAGGTAATGCAGGTCAGAGGGGAAGGCCACTCTCATCCATCACAGCCAGTCTCTTATCGTCTCTCTCTCTAGTGAATGGTTTTATACCCGCCACTGGATGTGTGTTACATCTGCTATAGTGTTGTGTTTTTATCTGCATGCCATATTTTTGGTTAAGGGGGGCGTTTCAGATTTGCAACAAGGGGTCCTGTTTTATGTCTGCTACAGTCGGTGTGTTTTTTACCTGCCAAAACACATGAACTGTATATGTATGTTCACATTAGTTTGATTTTGGGTATTTTGGCATTAAATGTTGCCTACCGCTAAAAGCCATTTACAGAAGTCGAATATTTGGTATGTGTGAATGCACTAAGCGAATAAAGGTGATTCTGGTAACCTTGCCCATTCAAGTAAATGGGGGAGCTCTTTAAGGGGCTTCTGGAACTGCCAGTCAGGAATCCGGCAAAGCTAGATGTACTTCGGGCAGTGGGGTGAGAGCGAAGTGTCTGTTTGGTTTGGCACAGATAGCAATTTTCTCCCTCTCTCTGTCTATTTCCCTTTTTCTTCTCCCTCTCCCTTTTCTCCAACCGTATGTCTCTCTCCACAGGAAGGCCAGGTTCTAGAATGTTCCCTGATCAACAGTATTCGAGTCGGAGCCGTACCAAAGGTGAGACATTGGACACTGAGTTCCCTCCCCCCTTTAAACAATGTTCATGCCTTGCCACCCACACCTCGCCCTCAACTCCCTTAACCCTCCCTCCCTCCCTCCCTCCATCCCTCCCTCCATCCATCTCCTCAACCTCACGACCTTAACATGCCAGCCACAGTGCCAAGTGATAATTGGGTTGCCGCCGGTGTTGTTGCTAAGAGGCCCGGCCCACAGAACAGAATGGGACGGAGGAGTTATACAGCCATCCCAGTCTTTCACCAGCAGTAATGTACTATTGATTGGTCGAGTTTCAAGGACAGAATTCTTGGGTGGTTGATAAAATATCACCTCTCTCTTGTCGTTGCCCTTCATATTTGAGACCGTCCACGTTCAACATCGTTAAATATTGAATACTTCGTATTGAATACGTTTATAACCCCCTAGATTGGTAGCTGTAGCAAAAGCTAATTTTACAGCTGATCATGTTTCCTACCTGGGAAGAATAAATGCCTCAATGGACCAGTTATTTCCAACAGACGACAAGTTATTGAACACTCATGGTTAGAAACAAATGCATTAAGGCTAACTGGACAGAGAAGGAACATTGGCTAAGCATGCTCTCTCTGCTTTTCCGTGTCCCTGAATGTCCTTTCTGCTTTATTTAAACCCAAAGGATCTATTTAAAGGATAACGAACATGGACCTCATATAGCTGACAGTAACCAAGAGTATTCTGTTAATGAACATCAGGGCAGAACAAGCACATGCCAGTCTCTCTCACACACACAACTTCTACTGCCATTAAATATTGACTCCCTCATTCATTAGTTGGTTCTATCCTAATACAGTGTAATATTTGGCATCATGTGTGCAACATCAATTCTGGAAGGTCCCTGGGGATTGTTCATACGGATGCCCGACTACTGTAACTAAGGTGTGTTTCTCTGAAATGCCTGAGAATAACACCCTCGCTCATCCCCAACCATCTGACAACACTGATGTCCGGATCACAAGGTAGTGTGTGCATTGTTGACAAAATGAGTGGCACTATTTGTCAGAGAGTGTGTGTACGCAACTTTGCACGGGATGTGTGTGGAAAGCCAGTTCCCTCTGTGTGTTTGGAAAGGGGACCAGTTTTTCTTGGTAAACAACGGACAAAGAGCAAGTCATTATTTTGCTACCCTCCGTTAGACTGTTAACTCGATTTTGCAGAAAGAGGAATCACATTTATGCTAATTGTCTGTATTAGTTTATGATAAACAGCGACTGGCCTTGCAGAATGAACCATCTGTTGCTATCCAGCTGATTTAATCATGCAAATTATATTCTAGTTGCCCCAAGATCTAGGCTCCACATAACCTCAAAGGGCAGCAGGTGATCAAAACCAAATGTTAGTAGATCGCATCCCTGAGATGGCAAGGTGATCTTTCCTTCAATCCTTGAGCAAAAGTGTTAACCCTAATTTGTCCGAAGTCACCAAATGTGATAGTCCCTTCAAATGTTTAATTTGTTGGAGTTCAAAGTCAAATTTTAGTTGGACCTTCTGTTCAGTTGACGACGAGGTGAAGTTAATCGTTTATAAAGGTAATCCGGAACTCTGTGTTACATTGAATAGTTCATTTTCCAGAAATTTAAACTTCTGTCTGTTAGTCAGAGGTAAGGTACAGTACCCTCCACAATTATTGGCACCCCTAGTAAAGATGAGTAAATAAGGGTTATAAAAAAATTCACCTTTTGGTTATTGTCACACTACAAAAAAATGAGAAACATCCAACCTTTAATTGAAGTAAATTTATTTGGGGAAAGAAAAATCTGTCATCAAGAAAAAATTATTTCTTTACAAAACCACGTATGCCACGTGAAATTCTTATGAACAAAATGTAACTGAAGCATTTTGCCATTTAGATGCTTAGATGCTTTTTTAAGTTGATCAGAGTGTTTAGGAACTTTCAAGCAGTAATCCATGACTTCCTGTTTCACTGGGGCATAAATATGAGGTGACACAGAGACCATATTCCCTTATTCATTCATCAACAAGGGAAAGACGAGAGAACACACAAATCAAAAGAGGGTACAGGGTGTTGAGCTCCATCAGTCAGGCAGTGGCTGTAAAAAATAGGGCAACACTAAAAAAGTTCAAAGCAACTGGAACTGTTTCTATTTTTTTTTTCCAGTGTGACATTAAGCTGTCACACTGCTTAATGTGTGACTGCTTAATGTGTTAACCTGAAAAAATTATTTACTCATCTTTACTAGGGCTGCCAATACTGTAATTGTGGAGGGCACTGTAATTCGAGAATGAACTGATAGCTGAAGTTTTCTATTGGTTTGATGAGATTCTCTCTCTGTCTCTCTGTCCAGGACCCTAAGATCCTGTCTTCATTCGAGGCGGCCGGGAAGAAAGAGGAGGAGTTGGAGGGCTGTGTCATCTGCATCTGCAGCGGCCCTGACCTCGTGAACCTCTCCTTCATGTACATGGTGGCGGACAGCCCAGACACTGCCAGGGTAAAAACCCAGCTTTACTACAGTGCCGTTAAACAAATCTTACTCACACAGCGAGGTAAACGCACAGCTTTACGCAGCCCTAGCTGATCCGCTCAACCGGGCCCGGTGCTGCTAGGGAAATAGGCGACGTTAATACAGACAGAAAACCTATACATCATCATTACCACGTCAACGGCTATGCAACTTGGCGGATGAAAAACTCTGCCTCTTTCTCAATTTGAAAACCAACGACAGGTCTTCGGTGGTCTACCGATGATGTTGATGAATGACTCTATCTTGCCAGACACAACTATAGTATCCAGACAGAGTAGAGCAATGCTGACTGCTGCTCACTCACTCACTGGGCTGTATGACCCCTAGTCGGGCCCTGGGATTGGACATGGTGGCCGAGAAGCCAGACAGTACTGTGGTAATGCAATCACTTAGCCACAAGCTTCCCTCTCCCTTCCCTGGGAGGGGCCTTGAATTAAGCTGGGCTCTGGCTATGCATGTCTGTGTTCTCCCCTCGTTATCACTCTCCTCTCACTCTTTCCACTCTCTCCTTTCTCCTCTTTCTCTTTACCCTTCCCTTTCTCTTGCCTTATTTCTCACACTCTCCAGTGTTCCTCTGTCCCCCTTTTCTCCTGACCCTCCTTTCCTTCTTTTCATTCTTCTCTCATTACCGCGCTCTCGCTCTCTCTCTCTCACTCTCTTTCGTTTCATCTGGCCCCAGTGTTGGAGTAGCTGAGGAGAAATACTGTAACTCTCTTTCTCCACTAATCCTTCTGTCTTGCTCAGACTCGCTCTCAGACAGCTCAGGCTACATGTATATCGCTCTCTGTTTCTCTCTTTGTTATCCTCCCTATCTGTCTCCCCCCTTTCTGTCTCTCTCTTTGTTACCCTCCCTATCTCTGTCTCCCCCCCTCTTTCTGTCTCACTCTGTTATCCTCCCTATCTCTGTCTCCCCCCCTCTTTCTGTCTCTCACTCTTAGTTACCCTCCCTATCTCTGTCTCCCCCCTTTCTGTCTCTCTCTTTGTTATCCTTCCTATCTCTGTCTCCCCCCCTCTTTCTGTCTCTCTCTCTTTGTTATCCTCCCTATCTCTGTCTCCCCCCCTCTTTCTGTCTCTCTCTCTCCACTTCTGTCTCTGTCTCTTTGTCCCCACTTCTGTCTCTCTCGGTTCAATTCAAAGGGGCTTTATTGCATTTTATTTACATTGTAAATTACAGTAAATTGAAAAAAACCCCATTACAAATGATAATGAATAAAAGTTAAATAGATTGAAAATCCTAAGTAAACATTACGCATAAATGTTTCAAAAGGAAAAATATATGTTATAATGTTATACAGCCATCTATCGTGTTGAAAGTGTGCAGATATTTAAGCTATGAATGACAAGGTAAAATGGAGATAAATAATTATGCTCCACTGGTTGACCTTTTCTTTAGGCAACAGTCCACAAGTCTCGCTGCTGTGATTGAACATGGCAGGATTTGGCCTAACAGATGTCAATGCATCAATGGGTAATTGGTTTTCAAATTCTTCATGCGTCTGTCTGATCTGAGGGATCTATGAGTCTCTAGTGTGGTCCTAGCCAGAGATTAGATGCATTAGCTGCATCTTTGTTTCCAACTCATTTTGTGGGCGGTGTGCACGTATGTCATCTAGGTGGACCCAGGTCCTCTCTTAATACCAGGGCAAGTCCAGGCTCACTGAGTCAGACCTTTGTCAAGGCCTTGTTGAATTTTTGGTCAGTTACAGTGGGTAGGTATTCTACCAGAACCATCTCTCTCTTTCGCTCTCTCTCTCACTCTTTCTCTTCGAAATGCATGCTGGGAGTGAGTGTGGAAGAGGCTGTGTGTGTGAGAGATGTTTATTCACTACAGTTTGTTGAACTGTTTTTTCACAACAAATCTGAAACTTCTCTCCTACTGTACTTGTTTACTATCACTAAGAGCTGCTTGTAGAATGCACAGTGCTGTGGTGCTTTTTGGTATTCAGTTGTGAACATGTTAGTTGAGAGGGGTTTAAGTAAACCTACGGCTTTTCCATATGTGAACCTGGTGAGGAAAATTACACTGTCTAATGTTACTTCAAGATTAAATGTTGGTGCGTGAGTTATCGCGTTGCGTGTTGGCAATAAAGTTTCCTCTGGGCTAAATGGCCCCTTTGAAACATTGTTGGTTTTAGTAGGCAAGATCAGTACATTTTGAAAGACACAGGAATTTAATCTTGTTTTTAATTTTAGGATTGACGGTTTTGTTTGTTTTACTTTCGCTTCTACTGAGAGCATGAAATGTTTGGTTGTGGGATAGTGGGACCTTCGGTGTGTTTGTGTCCCGATAAATGGCATGGAGACCCTGCTGTCAGATATAGTGCTCGCATGGCCACTTCACCACCACCGTGCCATGAGGCTGCTCAGGGTCCAGGGGAGGAAATGGGCAGATGTGGCACAAAATGGACAGGCAGAGCAGGAAAGGGAAAATGTGGTGGCTGGAGAGCAGAATAATGAGCGAGTTTCGGGGGAACGACAGGTAGCTGA
Organism: Esox masquinongy; assembly: GCA_016801175.1. Classification (NCBI taxonomy): domain Eukaryota; kingdom Metazoa; phylum Chordata; class Actinopteri; order Esociformes; family Esocidae; genus Esox; species Esox masquinongy. The sequence goes on from JACXGI010005693.1 coordinate 40,995, forward strand.
TGGGACTGCGATGGAGTTCGCTGAGTCAGGTCGGCGCAGAGGCGTTGTAGTTGAGTGAGGTTGAACCAATGGATGATGAATTATCTGTTGGTTTTCGAGGAGTTAGCGGAAATACTGTGAGGGTGCTACGGGGTCTACTTCTAAGAGAAACGGAGAGAAGGAAGGTACGGCTGAAGGTATTCAAAAGGTGGCGGGACACTGTAGAGGAAGCCTCCTGGGGTGATGAAGACGAGTCTTTAAAGGCAAGTCATCAGAAGCGTCACAGCAGAACAATGGGAGTAGTTGGTTGGAAGGGGGGTGGTTGGAAGGGGGGTGTTGAGAGTGCAAGCTAGTTTCTGAAGGTGACTAAAGGGAATAAATACATGCAGGAAAATAATGTTTCTTAATTTTTTTTTCACTGATCTTTTTAATTCAATCTGGAGAAAAAGAATGTTCAGAAAAGAATGATCCATTCACTTGCAGAGATCCATGCCTTCGCTCAGTTACTGAACAAGAGCTCACTAGCCCCGTTGAAGCAAGGAAAAGGGCGGTAAGTTCTATGCGGATCTCTACAAGTGTGAGCACACCGAATGATCCAGTGTCCCCGTCAGTTCTCCCACAGGTGACTTCAGAGGCTCAGGCTGAGCTGGACTGCCCACCGTCACAGCTGGAACTGTATACTGCGCTGCAGGCCATGGAAAATGGCAGGGCACCAGGCTGTGAGGGTTATTCTGGGTTATGCTGGGTGACTAGCGGTCTGGAGGGTTGCTATCGCTAAGCTGCAGGAGGGCTGTCCTCACCCTGCTGCCTTAACAGGGTTACACTGTGAGGTGAAGGACTGGAGGCTGGTGGCCAACTGGCTGAGGGAGTTGATCGGGCAAATTATTCATGTGGACCGGTCCTACTGTGCCCACAGCAGGTTGATCGGAGATAATATATCTCGTATTCTGGATTTTTCTGGATATTTCTAGGGCTATTGACTTGGATGCTGGTTTACTTTCTGTTGAGCGGGAAAAGGAGTTTGATCAGGTTGAACTCCAGTATTTATGGCCCACTCTTTGGGTGTTTGTTTAAGCACTGGTTTCATCGCCATGATTTCAGGCTGCTTTATGGTAACATTGAAAGTGGTCTGAAAGTTTACTGTGGCTTGAGTGCTCCTTAAGACAGGGGTGCTCTTTGTCGGCTATATTGTGTGGGAGCACCATTGAACCGTTGTTACTTTGCATTAGCAGTCAGAAAATACCCATCTGGCTCATCTCTCCGCTTATACTGTTGATGTACTGATTGTTGTGAAAAATCAAGACGACGTTGATTTTGAGTTAGAGTCCGCTTATTCATACATTTGGGTGAGTGTCTTCTGCAAAGGTCAACTGGGGAACTAAGTTGTGCGTTGCAGGATGGGACCTGAGCTAGGGGATTCATATCTTTGCCAGGTGGGCTGAAATTGTGTATGCAGGGTTAAAGTATTTGGGAGTGCTCCTAGGCGGTGAAAGAACCATGAAATAAAAATTGCTATGGTGTTCTCAAGATCATGGGTAAGGAGGTGGAAATGGCTGTTAGGTCGGAAGCCATATAGGGGGCGCACTATTGTTATTAATGATGGTGTTTCCTCTGCTCTTTGGCATCGGCTGGCATGTTTAGAGACACCCTCTGGCCTTCTTGGTAAAATACAGGCAATCCTTGTTGTTTTATTCTGGGATAGATACCATGGGATTCTACAAAGTGTTGTGTACTTTTCAAAAGAGGAGAGAGGGTCTCATACGCCTTGTCGGGTTGCTGCTTTCGGCCTCAAATTTACTTTATAGGTCAGAAGAAGTTGTACGGAGGAGTTTCATTGATCTTATATTGCTGCTTTGTTCTTGATCGATAGTAATAGGATTTCTAGGGAAGGGAGGGTGTACCTCCTTTTTCTGGGGATGGTTGGGTGTTTGGGGCACACACAGGTGTGTAGACCCACTCCATGTTCATTACATTGATTTCTGGAAGGAACTTCGGTTTTGGGCACGAATGGTTGGGTGTTTGGGGCACGATTGACATGATGTTCCTCAGTCCGATGACACGGCAACATCGCTTGATTTGAGAGGTTTGGAGAAGGTTGGAGTTGGTTCAAGGATAGAAAGCACAGACCTTTGAAGGTAGAATTGGGGATTAGTGGTAGGATGAATCCAGCGTGGGGAGGCCTACCAGCCAGTCGTTTTAAACTTCACCCTCTCACTGTCTGCTCATATTCAATATGCTTTAATGGAATAAATGTCTTGTAAACTTTGCCTTTACCTCGTAAGGCTATTGCACACAGTTCATCTGAGCCTGGCAAGCCCTCCCTCCTAAGTTGGCCTATAGGAAGGCACCATACCATTCTGTGAAACGTACAGTATTTGTCCTTTTCATTTTAGCGACTCAGAATACAGCAAGAAGTGGCATCATGGAGCGGCTTTTCTGGTGTTTGATCATTTTAAGGAGCACTTCGATTCCATCCAGCATAGCCTGTGCCAGCCACTTCATACTAGCAGCTAATAGCCTACAACCCTTTTATAATCATAATGAGCAAGTTTTAATGAGGTATGACTTGCCTTGTTATGCCGTGAGTCAGTGCTAGCTAGCGAGACAGCTCAGTTGTGCTGTATGCTCGCACAGCTGTCCCACAGCAACATTACAATGTAGCAGTCGGTGCTTGGGCGCACAAAACACACGGGGTAACACGTTGTGGGAGGTGATTAAACCAATGCCTATTCACTGAAATAGTCTGAGTCATAATCCTCTTAACACCTTGCAGCAGAACTTGAAAAGCGTTTCTTTGCATCATTACACCATTCATTTCACTGGATTTTTAGATCCAATCCAAATAAGGTCTGTTTTTTGTAGGTTTACGCCACCTCAGCGTTTGGAACTGTGTAAATATGTGTAAGACAAGGTGTCTTCTATCAATATCTTTGCCTATATTTCGCCAATCTTTTTTTGGGGAGTGAATTAATGCCAATGTGTTAACGTCACCTTGACATGTTTTACATGGTTGTTAAGACTGAGCCAGACTAAGCCTAAATGAGGTAAGCCAAAATGTATTTGAGGTGAATCTGAAATCCCTTATAGGATGAATTGATGGGTTGACGCGATCAGAACCAATATCATGTTTTGCTGCTAGGTTTTACGGAGATGTTGACTATTTCTGTTAATCGTGCCAGGATTTTTACACTGATTTCTCCTTGGTTAAAGAAGCCCACAGTGGTCGAGGCATGCCAAAGAGAAGTGACACACAGAAGAACTATGAAAACAGCTGACCCACCCAATAAGAATAGTAGATCTGAAAAGAATAACATGAGTAGTAGCCACCAATAGAGCAGTAAGATTATGAAAACAGCAGTAAGAGTAATGGATATAATAACAACAATATGAATAGTAAATAAAAGCCACAATAAAAATGGTAGATGGTGAATCCACTGGTCTAAGCCCCTGTCTCCAGTGTGCATGGGTACTGCTGCCGAATGGGTTTGAATCAAGCCCACTGCTATCAGGAAAATAACTTCCCCTCTGTCTCTTTCAAATAAAACAAAATAAAATACCCAGAAAAAAAGAGAATATATTTATATAAGACTGTAACATATTTACAGTTCGGGGTAGAATCAATCTCTGTTATTTATTTGGGGATGGTGATTTGGGTTCTTCAACTAGGAGGGACATCACACAGACATCACACAGACACACATGGAATTACAAGTTCACATGTTACCAACCAGACACATGTGAACGTAAATCCGTGTGTGTGTCTGTGTGATGTCCTTCCGAGTACAGAATTAGTGATCATAGCCTGACAATTAAAACCGGATGCCGTCAAAAAACGACTACTGTGTAATGAATTACTGTGGAAGAACACTAGTCTTGATGTCCCTGCCAGTGTTTTGATAGCCATATTTGAAGCCTGACTTTGATAGGTTATTGACTTCTTTATTGACTAGTATGCTGTCTTGCTGTCCCTGTCACTGTTTTGATAGCCACTTTATATTGACCTAATGTGCTGCTGTTAACCCAATCAATCCCAGAACCCCAACCCAAAACTACATTCTTCACTTATATTTGTTCTTGCCTTGCTGTTTAGCCTCACATGGAAGATGTTTACTGTTATTTATCCAAACCAACCAGGGCTACGTGTACATCATACAATTTGAGACAAATACTTGCATTTTATGAGTTTTATTGATAGAAGGCAATAAAATATTAGACCTGCTTAACAACAACCAGATGCAAACTGAGTGTAATGGAATCCTTCCTCTAAGTATACAAATGGACTGTTACTGAAGAACTCCTTATTTTGAAGTAACTTCATGTGGCTTGTGAGCAAAACCAACATTTTTCGGGAGTCAAATTTTACATAGATCTCTTAAAAAGATTTGTATTTCAAATATTCAATGTGTCCTGTAGAATAACCATGTCAGTAGTTTCACCTGTAGGTTGGGGCTGTTTTTTGTCCAGTAGTCTGGAGCAGAGTAGAGCCATTATGCCTCTTATCTGGCTGTGGTGATCCTGTCCTGGGGGACTCTGTTCCAGTCACTGCTGCTCTGCTGTGATGAATATTATGGCTGGCTGGGTGCTCTGCCAGCAATGACTCCTGGGGGGAGGGGTGTGGACCAGGAGCGGTGTGGTGAGGGGAGCCAGTGGGGCAGAGGGCTCTCTGTAACATGTGGCTCTTTAGATGTTTGCTAGGGGTTCTGGGACTTGTAAAGGGCTTTTTGTGAAGGACCTGACTCTGTTCATGTCAAGGTGGACGTTGTGATAG
>JACXGI010005694.1:0-12345 GCA_016801175.1 Esox masquinongy
AATTTTCTGAGATACTGAATTTGGGGTTTTCATTAGTTGTCAGTTATAATCATCAAAATTAAAAGAAATAAACACTTGAAATATATCAGTCTGTGTGTAATGAATGTATACATTATACAAGTTTCACTTTTTGAATGGAATTACTGAAATAAATCAACTTTTTGATGATATTCTAATTTTATGACCAGCACCTGTATATACAGAGAGGAAATATATATATATATATTCCCTCTCTCTCGTAATATATAGTCAGTCTGCTCACAATTAACAGTTCAGCCCAATAAACAATTCAGCCCAATAAACAATTCAGCCCAATTAACAATTCAGCCCAAGCTCACATTTCAATCAATAATATTGCAAGAGAAAACCAAAGAAATGTACTGACCTGACTGACCACCAACTACAGACTGTAAAGCCGTGAGGGATCGTTGTTTCACCCATTGTAAGAACAAAGGATAGAGACAATGTGTAGGGTTTTCTTTTACTGATGTCAGTGGTTGATAGTGGGTTAGTGCTGATACACCTTTAATTATCTCTCTGAAGTCTGTTGTTGCTCTTAATTTATGATTTCTACGATGTTACCGTTGGGACTTGTTTTAAGATGGTCATGTCACTGAACATTTAGCAATATGATTTTGGACCTATGTACCAGTCAAAAGTGTGTCCAAACTTTTGGCTAGTACTGTGGGTATACAAGAAAATCCTTGAAAATAATTGGAAATTACTGTGAAAATTGCCCTTTAATGCCATTTACGCCTTTAGCGCATAGAAATGCATTGGAAAACACACACAGTTGTTTAACAGATCATTAGAATGATAGAATTTAAACAGTTTTTTCTTTGCATGTGTGGTCTTCCATTTTTACAGAAGTACTTTGCTAACCTGTTGATTTATGCAAGTGGCTTGTGTACGTCCGAAAGCAAAACCCCTAATCTACTGAGTATAAGTAATGTATTAATTTCTAACCCCAACCCTATCTTATTGTTTGTAGTTCAAACATTTGGGGTCTTACAGACATTTATGTAACTTACGTCTTTTCCAAATATTTTTACACTAAATAAATAATTTAATTCCATAAACCATGTGCAATGTAATACATGAATGTCATATACAAGTGAATTCAGACAGACATCTCTACCACAAACTCACTGTGAAACACAGACAATTAAATTGCAATTAAAGTCATTATTGATATCTTTGTAATTCCACTTCAGGCACCTGACAAAATAGACAAGTCACCCTTTGAGCAAAAGTAGTACCAGTCAAGCACTGTCAGGAAGCACTGATATGGGTAAAGAATGGAATTTCACTTCTGAACATGAAATGGGGTGTGCGAGAGAGAGATAAAGAGAGAGACGGTTGCATGTACACTGTCGGAGAAGAGTGTGGAATCATGAGACAACCGTAAAAGAGAGCGAGAGTGAGTCAGAGATAGAGAAGGGTTCAAGAAAAGAACATGTTTCACTGAGCTGAAGCACTTAGCAGAGAGCTCACAATGGCTGGTGTAACAGTAGAGCTCTTAGTTGGTGAAATCTCATGAGGCTAGTGAAGTGATAGAGTAGGATAGCATGTCTCTAAAAAGAAAAGAGTTCCTGGAAGGTCCTTTGGGGGTTCTTCAAGTTGAAACTGTGGGGAACCCCTATACGTTGTTTGAGAAACCCTTTGATAGGTTTCAACCCTTTCACACATGGGGATTAGCCTGTATGGGTAGGGTTACATTAAAATGTTTCTTACAGAAGGACTATGTTAGAAATTGAAAGGGAATAGTTTGAACACAAGACACAATCCAAAGGTTTTATTATGGATTTTATGTACATTGTACATTTGCTGCACTTTTCACTGCATTTGCTGACAACATCTGAAAATACTCTGGATACATTCAGATACATGAGAATAACTGACGTCAGCTGGCCACACACCTCTGCAAAGTGACAACAGTAATTTCACTGCAATTGTACGACTCAAGGAAGAGTCTTCAACTATACGTTTATTTCTTTATTTTTTCTTCTCCTACCCGTGACGCTGAGGAATTGGAGTGAGCACACTTGCAGTAGTTTAGTTTGGAACAACACCCGGCATCCTAGACATCGCGCAATTACTACTGTTTTTTATGCAATCCAGAAACAGCCCATTATAAATAGCAATCTGGGTCAGGTAGACATACACTGAAAGCTCGTTCTTTTGCCAACGTCGCTAGCTATGTTGTATGTTCTTATAAATACGCTTATTTTGCGGGTACAACCCAGGGTAGGACGCCATGTCATCAGTAGCTACATAAAACATGGCGATCACAAACGCAGGGCATGATAATAGTTTGTAATGGGAAGTCATTAGCGCTAACGTGTGTCTGGCTAGGTTGTATGACAGCCGTAGTTGTTATAATCTTAAAAATCTCATCTTTAAAAACACTGTGTCCTTCTAATGTACAGTATTACACACACCCTGACAACACACAACAAAAAAAACCTCCATCGTATTGTTGTGATCTGTGCTTAATTTTCGATTGACTCCCTGTCAAAAACCTTACCAGTGATGTGAAGCGCCAAGTATGAGCTTTGTCAGCAAGTTACATTACGGCGTCTACGTTACAATTTATTGTTCAAATCTGCCATTTTTGACCAGTACACAAGGCATTGTGTAAGGAGCTATGCTAAGGTTTCCTCAGAAAGGTATAGTTCCCCAACAGTTTTTAATTTTAAGAACCCCTAAAGGATCTGGAAGGACACTTTTATTTCAGAGTATACTGCATATTGGCTGTACTGACTGTTCTGTTATTTCGTTTCTTCTTTCCTTCTAGCTTTTCTGCTTAATCAAGGTAAGACCATCCTCAACTTGATTTAAAAATTTGCCTAGAAACAGCAGTTATGGTTATTATCCCAAGGCCCAAGATTTTAGTTCCGGCTCTACCACTAAAAACAACAACAAGCATTTTCCATGAGTACACAGAATCCATAATAGAACAGCATAAAGGTCCTGCCACAACCTGGAGATAAGCCAGTACACTACCTCTCTGGTAGCCACAGAGTGGCCACTGTGCTGGGCCTTGGTCATTGACGGGAGTCCATACAGCATGCGTCCCTGATACGGACCCACTCGCCTCATAAAGTGCATCACTCTCACATTGATTTGTGTCAATCCCTGGATAACTCCTCGCAAAACTAGGAGGAATGTCGGAACGCTGTCCTTGCCGTTTGCATTATAGCGAATACGAGATGGACAGGGACGGACCTAAACCGAGCTCGGACCTCCGGGGAAACTTGAGAAATACAGGCCCCGAGGGGATGGTGCAGTTATGCATTCACAGTGACGTAGCCGAGCATCAGTACACTTCCTCACACTACAGTGTAACACGTGTGGAGACAGCCCAATGCTACATGCCTCTGCTGGGGTTAGCCTAGTAGCAATTAGCATCCATCTGGACTTAGGCCATTGTGGCTGACTGCTGGACGGTGAAGGAGCCGGAGTGTCGGGGGAGCACGGTGTGTCTGTCGTAATCTGCTGTGGCCAAGTGCTCCTTTCATAACTGATGCTCATGTGCTGGCGGCAGACGGAAAGAACTAACAAAGGAATCATCTCTGCCCACTCACCACACAAGGACAAGGACACAGAAACACGGCGTTCCTTTGCGACTACGCAGCTAACTGTCTTTGTCGTCTCTACGATGAGAGGATTACTAATGACCCAATGTAGACAAGGATTATGACGCTGAACGGAAGCATGGAGAATAGGTTCTGCCCACACAGCTCTTTATAGTGGGATATTAGAGGAAGCTTTCTGATTGGCCGTGTTTGTCCATCATGATGTGTAACTGAGTCATTTCATCGCACTCTTTGGATGCTGGTCTTTGGTCACCAATCAGCATGTGTCTTGCTTCATCTCCACTTTTTTCTGTTTCTCTGGTAATTTTTTACTTTCAACAAAATATCTGGCTGTCTTTACTCTGCTTTATCTCAGTGTTCCTCTTCTCATGATTCTACCTCACTAATCTCTCCATATCTCCATAAAACCCAGCGTCTACCTCTCATGTCTCCTCTGTTCATACTGCCGCTTCCCCACTCACACACGTCTCAACATATATGGACTAAAGCACACGAGTGATAGATGAACAAGTCTTAATCTAAATTATTTATTGGCCTCTGACCTCTGAATATTAATTTGTTAGGAATGTTGGTATGTTTGAATGACAATTTCTCTCTTTCCCTAACCCCTCCTCACTCACCGCCCTCTGTCACCGCCCTCTCTCTTCTCGCTTCCATTCGTCTCCCAGAAGATCCCGATGGACAGATGAGTGCAGAGGAGGAGGAGGCCAGGCGCATTGCAGAAATGGGAAAGCCCATCTTGGGAGAGCACAGCCGTCTGGAGGTGGTCATTGAGGAGTCATATGAGTTCAAGGTATAACCCTCCTCCCGGTTTCCCTCTGAGTTCAAGGCATAACCCTCCTCCCGGTTTCCCTCTGAGTTCAAGGCATAACCCTCCTCCCGGTTTCCCTCTGAGTTCAAGGTATAACCCTCCTCCCGGTTTCCCTCTGAGTTCAAGGCATAACCCTCCTCCCGGTTTCCCTCTGAGTTCAAGGCATAACCCTCCTCCCAGTTTCCCTCTGAGTTCAAGATATAAGCCTCCTCCCGGTTTACCTCTGTTGGCCACATCAGAGTTTAGGAGCCTTACATACAGTGCAGATACTATACATGCAGTATCATACAGTATCATACATTATCATACAGTATCATGAAGTATCATACGCTATCATGCAGTATTATGCAGTACAATACAGTACCACAGTGTCAAGCACATTTGAGTAGGAGTGCTGATCTAGGATCAGGTCCCTTGTGTCTACATTGAAGTCTTTTAGCAGACTTTTTTCCATAGATACAGTAGTAGTAAGTGCTTATATTTGGAAATTGAACCCACCACCCTGGCATGACAAGCACTGTGCCCTACCAACTAAACCCAATGAGTTAAATAGGACCCAATGGGTTAAACAGGACCCAATGGGTTAAACAGGACCCAGTGTGTTAAACAGGACCCAATGAGTTAAACAGGACCCAATGACCCTTTTGCCCGTGCCATCTTATGCATCGTAGGCAAAGCTGATCTTACCGACAGTTGTTTAACACCAGCCCTCCTGATGACAGATACTAAGCACAGTGGAGACATTTGAGACAAGCATATCAATCCAATACATCATTATTAAACACATTTGAGGTTGTGGCTAATGAGATTATAAGAATTTACTTCTTTTCATCAAGCGAACAAATTGATGTGACTGAAGACGGCTAGCTCATTGAAGCCTTATCAGGCAACAGGATTTAATCCAATCAGGGTGCATGCTTCTTGACTTGATTAAGCGGAATGTATTATGTATAATATGATTGCACTTGACACATGATTTATAGTAGCACAAAACACAATTGAATGGCACGTGGCTACATAAAATCCTACATCAATGTTGCAGCATCGTTTAAAATATTGATGTTACTGAACACGCCAAACGGTGCAAATAATGTACTACAATGTCTCTCCATTAAATTTCATTGTTTGTTGTCTGGAGGGGAACAGTATGAGTAGTAGTGGTCATCAAAACGGTTAAACTGTTTTAAAACTATTTTAATCAATGTCACATTTGGACAATGGATGAAGATACACCAACAACAAAATTATCAGTCAGATACTGACAAAATTGCAAAGGCACTCAAAAGTATTCGCCCCCCATATATTATTGTTTACAAACTGATCAACACAAGAGTCCTTAAAGTCAAAGAGAAAAACAAAATCTGCTAATTGTTCTAAATTAACCTCCTAAGACCTGAGCTTTGATAATGTATGAGTAATGTATTTTAATTTCTCTTAGCTATTTGGGATTAGTAGGACCTGATAAGTATAATATCTAAGCATGGCGCAGACAATTGTCCTCTAATAAGGACAACAGGTTTAAGTTAAGCAGAATGAAGTACATGGTGCAGGAAGCCTAAAACATAGTGTTCTCATATGCGGACACAGGCTCTCAGGAGGTTAATTACAAAAATAGAATAACTGATTGCGTAAGTATTCACCCCCTTTGCTATGACTCACCTGAATGAGCTGTAATGCAAACAATTTTCTTGACGAGTCACATTATTGGTTGAATGGATTCCACCTGTGTGCAATTAAGGTGTTTGACATTATTTCTAAAAAAGAATTACATCATGAAGACCAAGGAACATTCAAAGCAAATCCAGAATAAGGTTCTTCAAAAGCACCAATGAGGCATAGGACATAAGAACAGTGCCAAGGGAACATTGAATGTCCTCCCTGAGCACCGTAAAGTCCATTATTAAGAAATGTTTTATATTGGTAATTAATTTAGAACAATTTGTGTGTTTTATTTTTCACTTTTTCACTAGTTGAAACATTAACTTAAAACATTACCTTCAGATGTCTTCTGGTCATTTATGCATGTATTCATGCTAGTAGTACAGTAAATATCGTACATATGGCCCCTTCTATTTATAGATTTTTTGCACAAGAAAATCTACAGCCATCAAAATTGTTCTACATTTTCTTTGTTTTGTCATCTTTCGATACCTCGTGCATTAAATTTAAGACTAAAACATGGTGTCCTTATAAACATTTGTATTCCATGGAGCCCATTTCAGCTATTACAGGAGTGAGCTTGTTCATTACCTCATCCTCATGTGTTTTAGGGGTCATTATTAACGTCGCCCTCAGGCTAGAAATCCAGGCGTATAGAGCCTGGTAGAGGTGTGGCACTGTTTCGAATTTACTGGGTGTAGATTTACTTGATTACTAACACTAAATTCTTAGTGAATCACAAGACTGAGGCGGGATTACAAATTGAGAGATCCTCAAGTAAACATAAGCAGATCATCTACTCAACGTTTCTTGCTGAGAAGTTGTCAGTGTGACAATCGTCTGAGCACGGACAAAGCGCCTATATGTGCAGGACCGTTTAGGTAAATTCATCACACGCAATGAATTTTCCACATTATGAAACAACAAGCAGTTACTTGTAAACATTTAGTGAACATGTCCACTGGCTATAATTCCACTTCTTGAAGTGGCTTGAGGATTTATATCTTGGGACTTTTTAAAATATTTTTTTAAACCGCCTGATTTGGTCTGGATGTGTAATATGTTCATTATGTGCATTATCTGGGCATAGAATCACTATCTTACTTAAGTTAGATAGTGTTAGTTTATCTTACACTATCTTACTTAAAATTCGTAGTTTGATAGTGAGTGGTTTTGATGATATGGGGCACAAATCTGCACATATAGTGGCACCATTTTGGCAGGGGGGGGGGTTTGCGTATGTAAGGACAGCTTGCACCCCGGCCCGGCGTCATCACACTACGCCAGTGTTCCTGGATACCAGTTGTTGACTTATTATTTCTTCATTTTGTCAGTTCAGTCGGTTTTCTAAGCCCACCAGCTATGCTTTCCATGTTCATTTGAAACTTGTCTGCAGTTAATGCCGGGCTGGCGTGCCCCTAATTTGTGTGCCATGGTGTTCATTCGGGGGTTTGAAAAAGAGGGCCCTGGGAAAAAAACATTGCAAACCCTGGGCCATCAAGCTGCTTCCCTCTCCTTATTGCCAAACAGTAGTGCTTGGCAATTGAGTGTCAACATACCGGGCCCCCTGTATTGTATTGCCAGCTTGCAGCAAAAAAAAAAAAAACTTTCCCCAGTGAGCAGAACTGTAGAATATATCACATTGACATCCAGATGGGTACTTACCTTACCAGTGGTACAAGTTATTTCTGGCGTAGGCTGCTATTCTAACTCAAATATAATCAAGTGGAATGGAACAAATTGTCCGGTTGTGCAATTGCCAGAAATGTGATTCAGCTGCCAGGTTAAGCAAGTCTGTTATACCCAGTGGGAAGCAACAGTCTCCGTGAAACAAAACGACAGCATTGCTCTAAGTCACACCGGCTTGTCATTTTAAGTTAGCTAATTGGCTATTCACGGACGACAAATTCCAGATGGTGACCAATACTATGAAACTAACCAGTGCATTAAGTCATATGTCCCTCGACCATGAAAAACATAACTCTATTTAACTTTATGTTGAAATAGCACCACGCTGCTTTTGCCGGCTAGGTAGTATAAAGTAGCAAGCTGGGAATGGCTCGTCGGGGTTATCTCAACTGACTTAATGAACAGAGTCCATTCAACTATCGCTGCATTCATTAATTTCTTGACCAGGCCTGTCTGTGTAGCCACGCCCCTCTAATCCAACCAGATTCTACTGGGGTCTAGTTCACACCAACTAAACTACACGGGACACTAACACCAACTAAGCTACACGGGACACTAACAAAGAAATAAATCTCCAGTTGTAGGGCCAGTCGGAAAATCTAAGCATTCACTAATGTAAGTCGGTCTGAATCACATTCATTATTGAGATTAACAAAGAGAATTGTTTGTTTGTGTATGGGGTAACACTAAACTTCTTGTATTGTGAATAATTACTACTTCCGTTCTCATGGTAGCTGTGCCACTAGATGTCCAGTCGTGCAAATTCATTTTTTTTCTTCTCTATAATTGCACGCTGACAACGAGGTCTTTGTTTGTGATTGATAGAGCACCGTTGACAAGCTCATTAAGAAGACCAACTTGGCCCTTGTGATTGGCACTCACTCCTGGAGGGAGCAGTTCGTGGAAGCTGTGACTGTCAGCGCAGGTCAGCTTTTGCTTTTATTGTGTGTGCGTGTATGTATGTGTGTGTGTTTGTGTGTAGGTGTGTGTGTGTGTGTGTTCCTGTACTTGTGAGGACCAGAGTGGCAAAGTAAGGACCTTTTGCTGGGATCCACTTAAAAAAGGTATATCCAAGGCTTTGTATTGAGCTGAGTGTAGGGTTATAATTAGGTTTAACGTTAAGGTTATGGGTAAAGTTAGGGTAAGGAGTTAAGGTTAGTTTTTGGTTTAGGGGAAATAAGAAAAGTCCTCAAAGTATAGTAAAAAAAAAGTGTGTTAAGGTCTTGAAAGCACTCCTTCATGGATGCATTTAAAACCGTACAAACCTTACTTTTGCATAGCAAAAGTTTTTTACAGAGACATATTATATTGTATACTTGCGGTCTATTATTGCTCTTTCAAAGAGCAGACAAAACTTTTCATTTATGAAGTATGTTGTTCTCTTGCTCATTAAAGTGAAATGTCAAATGTAAGAAGTGAGGATCCAGTTTCTTATTTTCAAAGTCTCTTTTTAATTGAATCATTTTTTGAGAGGAGATCATTGCCAACCCTCAGACTTAATATAGCATGGTTTCTGTGCTCTTTATGTTGATAATTATAAAATATCATAATGACTTTTGAAAGAAAAGCTTACTTCAACAGTGTGGAAGTAATAGTTGTCTTAACTTGTCTGGTATATGAGCACTCCCTAGTGGAAACTTCAATTAATTGCAGACAAAAACCATGTCATTGCCCCCCCAAAGTTACAGAAACAATTACACAGAGCATGGTGGTGATGATAGAGCGACGAAGATGATGATGATGGTGTGCATCATGAATGTGTTTGTGTTCTCTTTTATTTAACCTTTATAATATGGGATTGAGTCTCATTGAGATTAAACATTGATTTTCCATGAGGGACTTGGCTGAAAAAGCAGTGCATAAAATGACAGTGTTAACATAAAAATATAGAGGGACACAGTTCATTATTATACACAGGTTTTTTTGAGGTACAGTGCAAGCCATAGGTCAAACCATTTACAGCCCCCCATCATTATCCTCCAAAGATTTCATCCTAGTTTTAAAATAATTACAAGTGACTATATTCTGTAATTTCAAGACATTTTGCCCATTCCAGGCAGCTCATTCTAGGTAGCGGAGTGCTGGAAGGCTCATTGAAACAGTTTTGTGAGCGCGGGCCATACTAACTGTGTCGTGGTCTTTCATTAACCCCTCCCCTCAGGTGACGGTGACGATGATGACGAGAAGGGTCGGGAGGAACGCTTGCCTTCCTGCTACGACTACGTCATGCACTTCTTGACGGTGTTCTGGAAGGTCCTGTTCGCCTGCGTTCCGCCCACTGAGTACTGGAACGGCTGGGCCTGCTTCTTCGTGTCCATCTCAGTCATCGGCATCCTGACTGCCATAATCGGGGACTTGGCGTCTCACTTCGGCTGCACTGTGGGTCTCAAGGACACTGTTACCGCTGTGGTGTTTGTGGCTCTGGGCACCTCCATTCCTGGTAAGGGATGGTGCAATCGATGCCATTCAGACGCCACAACCAGTCTTCACTGGTGTTTCCAGTGTTATTTAGTTCTTCCTCCCCTCTTTCCTCCCTCCCCTCTTTCCTCCCTCCCTCCCTCCCCCACTCCCCTCCTCAGACACATTTGCCAGTAAGGTGGCAGCCACGCAGGACCAGCACGCCGACGCGTCGGTGGGCAACGTGACGGGCAGCAACGCGGTCAACGTGTTCCTGGGCATCGGCGTGGCGTGGTCGGTGGCGGCCGTCTACTGGAAGGTGCAGGGCGAGGAGTTCCGCGTGGACCCGGGCTCCCTGGCCTTCTCCGTCACCCTCTTCACCATCTTCGCGTTCATCTGCATGGGCGTGCTGCTGTTCCGCCGGCGGCCCTCCATCGGCGGGGAGCTGGGCGGGCCGCGGACGGCACGCATCGTCACCAGCCTCCTGTTCCTGGGCCTCTGGTTCCTCTACATCCTCTTCTCCAGCCTGGAGGCCTACTGCCACGTGGAGGGTTTCTAGGGGACACACGAGAGCAGACAGGGTTACCAGTCAAAACACTGACATACAGTACATCATACCTATTATCACGCACTCCTGAGATACTCCGACACGCAGACACATACACTCACAAACCTATCCACACATGGATACAGAAACTTTATTTGTACGTACAGTATATAAATACATACATATGCATTCCCAAACAAATGCACAAATGGTTTCTTACATAGACAACACACAAACAGACAGTGTTGTGCCAGTACACAGTTAGTGTATGGTCAGGAGTCTGGATGACACCCAGGCAACATCAACCTCCCGTTGCACACTCAAATGTTGTACACAACTCAAACACTAACTGGACAAATGAGTAAGGGAAGTAGGGAAAAGAAAGTATTGGTCAAGGATGTGATAGAGGAAGTAAGACAGGAGAGATTTCCACTGAGGAACCATTGTTCGAACGTACAAGAGCATGTCAGAAAAGAGGGAGAGTGAAGAGAGAACATGACACATGTGTGTGGAAACGTATAGTTGCACTGGCATTCTATTAATTCCAGCTGGCTGCTTAACAGGGGTTTGAGTCGAGCTAGACTGATTTAACTGAAGCAGGGTTGAGTGCCATGTTTTGTGGAGAGGGCCACAGCTCCATCAGCGATTCAGGGGAGGCATACTAGACTCCATCTACCTGAATCAATCCCTTTGTATTTGAAAGGTAGCACCTCCTAATCATTTTGCCAGGGAGGGGGTGCCATTAACATAGTTGTTCAATGAGTAGAATGGGACGGTAGACACTGAATACAACAAAAACAAATCATCTGAAAGCTCCAAGATGCATGTATGGTTTTCTATGGAAGGTAAATAGGAAACAGCATTTCTGCGTAACATTGAAACAAGCTTTCAATGCTGTGTTGATGTAAATATTGGTACTCTTGTATATACAGTAATTTAGGAGTGTAGTTAATATTTATTAACGAATAATTTCTCTGCAGATATGATGGAATGGAGTGGCCAGTAGGAACAGATACAGTATAATGAATGGGGCTCAGAAACTAGTCACTACTTTCTGACTTGATAGGAAAACAGCTTTTGCCAGTAGCTTGTGTACGTTATGGCATCTTAATGGTTAATAACCACAACTTCTAAATACATTAAAATAATAGTCTTAGGAGGCACAGATAAATAAAACCTCAAGTTTGGATTCACTGGAGATTATAGTGAGGATCATATTGATGTGCACTTCCACATCAGACAGTTGTCCTCCCTCACCATCATGTTTGAGACATTGTACATTTTTCTGTCCATTTTAAACAACCCTGAGTGTGAAATTATTATTTAGCAATGCAGGCACATTGATGGTGTAAATATGAATTAATGTTTTCGTCCCAGGGTGCATTACAATCAGCTGAAACACAGAACAAAACTACACATTAATCTGCAATTGAGAGTGTAAATCTAATGTATACAAAAAAAACCTCTTACCTGAATACAGTTATAAACTGAAAAGCATATACAAATATACGGAACGTTTTGGGCTCCAGGCTTGCTCAGTGGGCGGTCATTTCGGTTAATGCAGAAGTATTGGATAATTGGTCACTGGATTGTCATTCATGTTTACGTAGTCTGTCCACGAGAGATTGAGCGGACACCAACCA
>JACXGI010005694.1:12445-25730 GCA_016801175.1 Esox masquinongy
TACCGAGATGTTTGTATTGTTGTTCATTCAATCCAATCCGTCAATATTTGTGAAGAAAAAAACGTTACATTTGTGATACTTGACTACTCCGGGGGGGGGGGGGCACTTTTAGGCGTGAAGGGCTCCAACTCTTTTGCTGTGGTATTACAGGTGGAGGCGCATGACAACACAGGCATGGTCAACAAAACAATGCATGGTTGATGACATGAGAATACTGGATTACTTTATTTTCTGGGAGAATGGTGCACATTTGAGTCCAGGTCCAGACTGCAGCCAGACCTGTGACGAGCATGCGGTCCTGCCTCTGCTCCTCACCTGTTTACAGTAAAGGCTGCTCTGGGATCAGCTTAACTCAACTCCAGCTTTTTTGAGGCTTGCAGTGCATCGACTTTGTAAAAAAGCTGGAATTAAAATCTCCCCCTTTGCGTAGCTGGGATAGGTTTGATTTCAAGCCATAGGGTCACGTTGGTATAACGTCAACAGGTTACGCAGTAGTTCACACAGTGTAACTAGCTACTGACCCTTGTGACAGTAATTCTGAATCCTACCCATTTAATGCCTTTAGTCTAGTATTTAATGTTTAGTTTAATGTTACCTGTCTTAGACAGTATGTGTATGCTTTGAGTGGGCAACAAAAACCAAACTAATGAATGTGCAATATGGAAACCAGTGGCAGACAAGCAATCTCTGCTACATAGCTAAGTACACTTCAGTGGAACATATGATTACATACAAACTGATATGCTAACATCTTGAAAGATCCACTTAAATTCTATATAGTAGGCCTATTTACTATATCATATACTGTAACTTCAGCCCCAATCTCAATGAGATGAAAGTGCAATAAGTAGTCTAAGATAGCAGGAAATGGGGTAGAGAACTGACACAAGACTGTCCATGGTCCTTACGTGTGGTCTAATTGCCTGCGTTGTATGTGACTTGCTAGGAAAACATTGAAAAACTGTGAAGAGAAGACAACAAGACAGACACAAAATGAAGATGTGTTCATCTCAGTTTACACAATATCAACAACAATTTCAGTTACGATTGTCTTGGCCTTCGCTAAGTTTTTTCCCACTGCCAGTGTTTGTAAACTTTTGAATAGCAACTTTTTATCTTTACTTCCAAAATATACAGGAAGACAAATGTTTCTATTTCCAAACAATATTGATAATGACGGAAGCACTAATTTATCCACGTAGACCCTATGGTTTAGGCAAGAAATGAAGAGACATTTTTTGATATTCTTCTAATTTTCCACTATGAGGAAAAATTACCCCTTGCACTGTTCATTTGATGTGGCGCTACCAGGTGTCTCATTTCTTGCCTACATTATACTATTTAGTTGGTTAAAGTACTGTTCCTATGTTTTTGTACATTTGTACATTTCTGTTCCCCAGAGTTAAATTATGTATATTTATTAATGATATCCTATTGTTCAAAAGCTTCTTGAAGAAAATCATATTGTTACGGTACTTCAGAATGTAGTTGCAATGTGCAATACAAGCCTGAATGGTCTTTGTTTCAGTCTTTGAAGAGCAGTCAACTCAGCTAACTCAGTGGGAGTTAAAAAAAAAAAACCTTTCTCCCCCCTGTTAGTTGCGCCCTCTGCCAACTCACATATATTTATTTAATTAAGAACTTGAGAATATCAAATAAGATTAGCATGTTTACATTAAAACACTACTGACATTGCAGGTATCTCATCAGTTTCTTTAGGGTTCGGGTATAATGATGAAAATTAAAGGAAGGCTACAGTAGACATTGTGTTCGTTATGATAGTTAATTGTCTGGCTTTGGCCGTTGCTGCCGAAGAGATATCACTACCAGATGTTTACATATGTGTTTCCTGTGTGCAAATGCATGAACCCCCTTGTGTGTTAGCATGGTCTGTTATGAATGTCTAGGTTTACATTTGGATCAGGTTATCCAAAAACAGTTTCCCTGTTTGTCCCGTTGTCTTACGTCAGACGTTGTAGACACTGCGTACGTAATGAGGTCAAGGCAATGCCTATTGTCCTGTGTGTGACCGCTAGCGTGGTCCGCGGAGACTTTGCAAAAGACTAAGCAATGTCGAGTTGGGCTAGCAGCAGATTAATTCTCTTTTTTTAATTATTACGCTTATTCATATTTCACTACCTATAAAATCTATGAAAAGAAAGATTGACTTTTTCTGTCCTTGTGTGAACATCTCCGATCATTTTGTCGTCAGTTTGTTGGAGTGTGATATTTCTGTGTCTGTGTTGTGCTCCACATCTTTCTGCCTTGGGGGGGACTCACCCCAGGTGTTCTTCAGTGTGTCCTTTGTGCAGTTCTATCTGTCAACCTTTTCTCTCTGCCTGACATTTGTAAGGAATAATGACTGACTTAAAGAAGATATGTGATGTATACATATATTCAATATTGTAATAAATTCATTGAAAATTAAATTAATTTTTTATGAAAGACAAAAAAAGACAAATGGAGAATATGGCATGATGTGTAATGTGTTTGAAAAACAACAACTATGTAGTAATCAAGTTGACCTTATTGAATATAGTTTATTTATTTTCAACGCTTAACTGTGTCTGTGTGTTTTTCTTTCCACATTGAAACATTACATAGACTAAGTCACTGATAGGTTTCCATTGTCAATACAACCTTGAAATATTTAGGCCAATTTACACTACAATATTATTTCGCAAAGTATCTAAAAATAATCAAGGCGCTAGATTATTTTGTAATGACAACTTGTGGAAATCACTTGCTAATTTGTTTTAAGTTTATATCTATCCTAATTTCAGATTGGAAGTTTATATAGGGGGCCGGTGTTGTTGCTGCAACAGTGATGTTTTGCAATGCAACGCTTTCTGGCTATGGGAATGGTTGTTAGTAGTTAGCCATAGAATCACAGATCCAACTTGGCTGAATAAAGTCTATGGAAGGGGTCTGATGCAACATCATTTCACTGGCAATTCGGGTATCATTCTATATTTGCACAAAGTTTGTTTGTAATTGGGCTAGGTCAGGAAATAATAATAATATAATTATGTGCACTAGCGCAAATCACCTCATCAGTCATTTTAATTACATCTGTATCTGCCACTTCAGTAATTATAATTTAGTGATTATAAGGTCCTCTCATTTTACTTGTTCTGTCTAATGATGACACATAAAGCCCTAAAATATACCATTTTGTGTTAAACGCACATTTCAGTGGGTTACATTTTACCTAATTCTCTAGGTTGACTGAGGTGGAGGAAATAATTGCAATTAGCCTACTGTTATTATTCGGCTTCATGTAGCCAAATATATTTTATATAGGCTACCTAATGTAGACAATGAAATTAAGTGTGGAAAGTGGAAACTGATAAGGGGTTGGACATGTTGTTGTGCATGAGTCTCCCTCCATTCCAGCCCACAGCGTGTTTCGGCCTACCTGACATTACATGCCAGCGTAAGCTGAAATACAATGGAAAGGTTTATGTAAAATAAGACACTCTAGTTTTACTCTCATAGTGCAAATGGGCCCTTATATGACCTGTTCTATATGGGAGATTGGCCCTATCCTCTGGGAGGGGCAAGGCAGATAATCATATCCCACAAGCAGGGTGAATCCTGACTGGTTAGGGTTGAGGAGATCAGACTTAGAGTGATTACAGGAGGGGAAGGAGGGGTTTCTGCTGGTTGACATTGCCCTGCCCGCCACGCGTGTCCACGGCCCTGGCAGTTAGACCTGATCTGACCCCGTGAAGGGTTGTCCTTTCGGGCCATGATGTACCTCTCTGTTTACTGGTTTCACCACTCTGCCGGCTTGTCTGGCCTCAGACTTGTCTTCTCTCTCACCCGGTTCTGTGTTCTGTTTTGGCCTCCTTTGCCAAGAGGGGGCATTGGAGACACGCCTCAACACCAACAGTAACTATTCCAAAGTTGTGCTGGACACTATTCTGCATTGTTGCCTAATGCAATGGACTTGTCAGTTCTGGAGTTTGACCTCCTTCCGTTCCACCCCTCCCTTTGCGTCTGTCGACCAGGAATGTTTAAACGGTTTTGCTGTTACTGGACCAGACAGTGGTGTCCAGTCTCTGACCTTTTCTTTGTGTCATTTGCATTTGTCCTGTATCACAGAGGCAATTAATTTGGCTTGCAGTAGCAAGGGTCAGGTCCTGGACGCTCTTTATAGCGTTTCCCGTGGCTGAGATTTTCACATTTTTCTTTATGTAACCGTCTGTCCCCTAGAGTAGCACTAAAGATACAGGCCGAAAGGGAACATAAATATATAAATATAGCCTAACCTCTGTTCCCTGAGGGAGGGCATGAGGTGCCACTCCTTTTGCGCCCAACGTCAATCAAGTTGCAGTGAAAAGTGGTCCTGAAACCAGTGACTGCATGATGAGGCTCCTGGCTGCTTTGCACCTGCTAGGCCTTATCAACGGGATTTACCACTGTTTCGCATGCGCACTTCGTCTTTCCCCTAGAGTTCCCTCCGTCTAGGAACGAAGGATGTATTTATATCCGAAGGATTTGTGAGCAAATCATTCAAATGAGGTAGTAAAAGTAGGGGGAGGGGGAAGCGATGTCTCATCTTTTGAGTTAATAATTCACCGCGGAGAGGTTTGTTACTACTCAACCTTTGGAAGCACTGTAACCAGCAATGCTGTATAAATGTCTTTAGAAAATATTCTGTAATAGTTTTATTTGCCATCAAGGGGACGGGCAAGTACGGTCTCCACCACGCTAATATGTTTAGCCTCTTCTTACCATCGGTGGCGTTATTGCGCAAGCGCATTCTCACACGGGCTGGCTGACAGTGACCAGGGTTGTTGTTGCGAAGTGACGAATTTTAAAGCCTAGCTAAGCATTTGTTATCAAAATAGTAAATATTTCACATTCAACGCGTTTCACTCACTTGGCCCATGTTGAATTTCAGAAAAAGGTTTGGAAACCGATAATCAATCGCGGAACTGTTTGAGGGATAAAGGTAAGCGCGCCGACGCCATTGTTTACTGGCCAGTTTGATAAGGAAGCTTGCTAAGTAGCTAGCGTAGCCACAGTAGCTAGCAACATCGAGTAGGGACCAGAGTAAGGACTTAACGACTAATAAATCGCTAGTTCACTGTATATAACTTCAGAGACATTGTCAGATCGCTAGATCGATAGTAACTGGTTTTGGCCTGTACCAATATTTCCCTAAACCTAGAGTTGACTAATATCAGTTACCCATTAATCCGAGGTTACTAGGCCGGATGCCATTTTAACCCATTCATTTCCTACTGTAAATTGAAATGTATAATTTAATTTGTTTGAGCTACTTCCCTAAGGGTACCAATGGACAGTTCTGAAGGCGTAACTACAGTCTTTAGTTAGAGTAAATTAAATCTACTAAATCCTTTGTCTACAGTGAGTTTTGATAGTGTCGCTCTAGTTCTTGGACATGAGATACAGTACTGATACAGCTTTCTTTTAGACGTTTCATAAATCAAGCAATGTCGGTACAGTGTATTATCTTAATAATTGTTGTTATATAATGTAGATTGAGTTGGCCAATAAAACGCAAAAACGTACTATTAAAAAATCCACGCAATCATATACACACCTCTATGTGTATGCAGTAAATCAATGGAGATTGGAACAAGAAACATTTTACAAGGTGTTGTTGTTCTCCGATGTTACAATTTCATTTTGGCTTATCCCTCTGTTCTCTAGGTAAAAGATGTCATACCACTCATCTTCTCGTGGCTCTTCTCGTAACACAGACTGCAAGGTCTATGTTGGAGACTTGGGCAATGGTGCTGCCAAGGGTGAGCTTGAGCGGGCATTCAGCTACTATGGCCCTTTGCGGAGTGTTTGGGTGGCCAGGAACCCTCCTGGTTTTGCCTTTGTGGAGTATGAAGATGCCCGTGACGCAGAGGATGCTGTGAAAGGCATGGATGGAAAGTGAGTAACTAAATTATCAACACATTATACTTATTATAATGTCTTAACATAGGTCTGGGTGATATAACAAATACCAATATACCGTCATGAATCTCATGTCTGTTTGGATGTTAACAATATTGTCTATGATGTTATTGGATCAGGTGTTAAATAAATTACGCTAATCTTTCAGTTTTGTGCCAGTTTTTCAGAGTGAGGAAATTAAAACCATTTAATTTCCTGCCATCTTAAGAGTTATGCACTATAAAACGTTTAGGATTTTATTATTACGAACTGCAGTCCAATACCACCTGTGTTAAATTCAGACCACAACCTTGTGAATGTTTCCCAATATTACATGCATTTCCTGTGCTCAGGGTGCTGTGTGGCTCGCGAATTCGTGTGGAGCTGTCAACTGGGATGTCGCGCAAGACCAAGCATGGCCGCCCAAGCCGCCGCCACTTTGACCCTCAAGACCGCTGCTACCAGTGTGGGGACAGGGGCCACTATGCTTATGACTGTTACCGTTTCAGCAAGAGGGGGGGGGGTCGCCGGAGCAGGTAGGCTACTCCCCTGTCTGCTGGGTGCTCCATGATATATTGCCAAGGTGCTAAATTCTTCAGAAAACAGGCTAGGGTTGACCCTAATTAGCCGACTCGTCCGCTGTCGGAGCTATATGTTTAATAAATTAGATAGTATTGTCTGCGTGGTTTGTCTTCAATTTGACAATTTAAAAAATGGAAAACTATGAAAATGCATTGCTGTTTATGGCAGCCTAGTTACAGGCTAAATTTGGCTACTGATTTTTTTATATGGAAAAATGCGCATTTTAAGTGTTCAGTAATAGATTTAGTTTTTTGTTGCGGACAGTTAATGCAGGCAAACTGTAAATATTTCATTTGTAATTAAGTTTCTCCCTGAGAATAATTTCTTTATAGAGGGCCTGCAGTTCAGGATTTTCTGGATTATGTTATTGGAGCTGTAGATGTAGTGATTTGCTGGATGCTCTCCTCTCACTTTCTGACTCCACTGCCTCTTGGATATTAATGGCAGTTTCAACAAACATAGTTATTTCTCTGTTGTTATTAATCTAAGCATAAGCACAATAAAAAAACAGGCAGTCCTGCGATTGTTTTTTTTCCAGGACAAAAGTACGCCTGCATGAAAGTACGCCTTTAATTTGCAAGCATTGGCTATTGTGAGGTAGTTCTTTTTCAGAAATGAAAAAAATTATATCACAGAATGTTAAACTCTCCATGGAATTCACCTTAAAACCTTTTGTGTCAAAGTCCGTGGCTGAGATATGCATTGTACCTTTTATAAGCCAATCCCAGGGAGGCAAGCCATTTAAAAATAAGGAACAAAGAATGAAAGCCAGGAGAAATTAGTTATGGGGAGGGCAGGGTGTGGTCAGTAAACTCTGCATGGGTAACCACTGCCTTTTCCTTATCACATTATAGCATCACTCGGTTAATCAGGAAGAGATTCTGTGATACTGAGAAAAAGATTTTAAGCTCATACAGTGCTTAACATCTTACAGTGGCCTGGTTGATTATTCACTCCAGTTGAGGGCCAATGCCATTCTGTCTAGGTTTCACTGCTAGGGTTGTATGTATTAGAGACATCACAGCCGGTTTCTTTTCTTCCAGATCCCGGTCTCGCTCTCGATCTCGTTCCCGTTCCAGGTCCGGTGGCCGTCGCTATAGGTCCCGCTCTCGCAGCAATGGCCGGTAAGTCAACAGGGATCCCCCCCGAGCCTGTACTTTCTTTGTGTCCTTGTAACCTCTCACTAACACAGGTCTCTCTCCAAACCACACAGCAGCAGACACCGCTCACCATCTTACTCCAAGCGTAGGAACAGGTGAGAGTCGACAGTTCCTTTTCTGGGGGGGGGGTGTATTTAAAAAATATATATATATTTATGTTTTGTCTTCAAAAGCAGTTTTTTTGTGAAAAAAAATCATGAACAATTTGCCCTTCCACATTAGGTCTGGCTCCCCTGCGCGGTCTAAGTCCAAGACATCTGTGAGGAGGTAAGTGGTCACGGTGGTGAAACAACCAGGGATGCTTTTCAGCTGAAAACCTCCTGTCTTTTGTTCTGTAGTTGGGGGTTACTATATTTTGGCTACCATGTTTTTTTGTGTTGCAGTCATTCCCGCTCCCGTTCCCGGTCAGCATCCCGAACCAGAGGGCGCTCGGCATCCCGCTCTCGATCCAGATCCCACTCTCTGAGCCATAAGAGAAATAGGTAAGCTCAGCCCATATCTTCACAGCAGCTACTGCACTGTGTAAATTCCATGACGTAGAACAATCATCTGTGTCTTGTACTCAATACTGTACAATATTGCTAAATATAGTTAATTTGGATGATTTGGAATATTGTTTTGCAAATGTGATTCAGTCAGATAAGCATGTGCTGGAAGCCCCTCCCTCCTCCCCCGACCTCTTTTAATCAGGAAATAAATTTTTCCAGAGATGACAGTCCACACATTAATTCAGCTGAAGCTTAGCTATACTGCCATCTGTTAGACAAGGCTAGGTGGGGTTTGGTAAGTCATGGGTAGCTGCCCCATTAGCCCAGCCTCTAACCGAAGTCTGCTGAGTTGGCCTTCCAGAACGCACAGCGTGACAACTCATTCAACAGATGGCTGCTGCTGGACATGGGGCCAGGGAGGGGGAGAGAGAAGAGTAGTCAGGGACTCTAACACTCCCTAAGCTATAGAAAGGAACACTGCCCCACCCCAAACCCTCTTCTATCTTTTACAAATACCTGATTTAATGTTCTTTTCTCTTGGAGGTCCCTCTCCTAGAATGACCTGGCCAGGCCTTGATTAGCTTCAGAGAGTCGCACATGAGACCTATACTTGGAGACAGAGGCTCTGTTTGGGTGCCGGCTGGGGGGGAGCGGGCCTCTTCTCTTTTCTCTTCTCCCTCAGATCCAGCCTCAATTTGATTAGCTTCAGAGGGCGAGTGTCAAAAACCCAAAAGAGAAATCTGTCGTGATCAGACTACGGTGACCAATTGCAGCAGGCCAATTTTTTAAGAGTGTGGGGAGTCAACTGACTGCACAAGCACTGACCAGGGTCATCCTCGCTGTGTTAACATCCTTCGGGAGGGTGAAAGGGGCTGACCAGAGATCAGCCGGCGCCACGCTGGTTAAAGAGGTCGTCCGACGCACATTCGGACGAGACACATCCATCCTACGCGCGCGCACACAGTTGTTCTACACACCCCACTCCCTCCCAGAACCCACGCAGCACAGACCTGAACGCTGAGCTGAGTTCAGTCGACCAGTTAAGGCCCCCCCCCTCCCTACAGAGCTCCAGTCCTCTTGCTTAGCTTCTGAGAGGGTGGGAAAGGAGAGCTGACGAGAGATCAGACTTCAAGACCCTCCGAGTGTGTCTTCGAGTTCTAGCATCCGTCGCTTCTCTGTTCATGTTGTTTCTGCCACTGTCTCCAAAGGTAACCGAAACCCAAGAGTCACAATGTAATTCATGATCAGAACGCAGACTTATAGTCTGATGCTCCCTAACATACTGTACGCTAACATTCAACTGTACAGAGCATGCACTGTGAACGTCCACAGGTGTCTGGGTGTGTGTGTGTGTCTGTGTCTGTCTGTATGGAGGTGTAAGTGTTGAATGTTATTTTTTTTCCCATGTTGACCTAGGCATAATGATACATTTTAGGGTTTTTTTTTTTTATAGAGGGGGGAGTGTAGGTGATTTTTACTTTCTGAAAATGAAACATCCTGGTATATTAGCTCAACCTATTTCATTGTTTGCGCTTTTCCACTGATTTGTAAATACGTTTCTGCACATAGGTGGAGGTTTACCATAGCAAGGTTGGCGTAGGCTCGAGGGGAGGAAAAAAGTATTTTCCCATGTAGGCGCTTTGGTCAGTTTACATATTGGGGATTTGGGTGCCATTCAAAAAGTTCAATTCCTGCCCTAGCCTTTTTTTCTTGTGTGAAATTGCAAAGGAGGTTTTTCATCTCCATAAACCCCCTTTGAAATATCAGTCTAAACACACAGCTCCTTCATTGTCTTGACTTCTGGAACCTACTCTTGTTGCTTCAAATATGCCAACTGAGTGTTTCCCTCCCTAGTACACAGTACAATATATAATATCCATTATAGCTGTAATATGTTTTACTTATTACAGCTATCTATTATAGCTGTAATAAGTATCCTCCTGACCTAGGAAAACGGGTTGTAGAGGGGACAGAATGCATTGAAGCAGGTTCGGAGCTGTCAATGGTTCTGAGCTGGGTGCCAGGCTGGTTATTGAGTGGACATGCTTTTTCTTTCCTGCATTGACACCCCTTTCTGTCTGTTTTAGTCGTTCCAGATCTCCAAGCCAGAAAAAAAGTCCCACCCCAGGCAACGATTGATTGAAGACGAAACTCGTTCCCATCCCCCTCCAACCAACTTCCTTTGGCCTCGTAGCCATTTCTTTTTTCTCTGTTCCCTTCATTGATTAAACTGCATGCCTTACACAATGTCACATTTCCAAAATAGCTCTCGTGTCTGTCCCTTTTTATAGAGCAAAATTGTTAAAAACTTAAATTACAGTAGAACTTGGATTTGTGAATCAAAACCTGTTTGTTTAATATCTACTATATATTCCGTGTGGCATTGTGTTCAAGAGCTGTAATGGCTTTACTTTGTTTTGATTTTTCCTGGATGACCGAAGATTTTGGAATAAATCTAAAGACATTAATTGAGTGTTTTGTTTTATTTGAACCTTGATCACTGCTGTAGAATGTGTCATATGTGTTATAAAGTTTATTGTGTAAAAGAAAATTGCAGGCCTCAACAAGAGCACAAGGCATAGAATAGTCAATAACTATGCACCTCTGACATCCAGGATGGTTTAATTCAGATGGTCATTGGCCTGCTCTGCAAACCAGCCAACTCTGCAAATGTTGAAATACCAGGGTTGCAGTCAATTCCGTTCAAACAGTGAACCTAATTCCAAAATACTTTATTACTCAAAATAATAAAGTATAATAAAGTAAAGTGTTTTGCAGGTCAACTTTATACTTGGGTACCAGTGGTATGCTGTTAAGTAATTTGTGCTTTGGTTTGTAAGAGCCTTCTTAGGTGTCTGTATATGGCCTATAATCCACAGCTAAGGGGTAGATTGTGTTTAAGAACAGCCCTTGTCCCCCCCCCCCAATAATATATTTTTCTGCTTTACAATGGTGGAAATCTTACAAATTGCTCCTTAAAGTATGTAAAAACATTTAGTCACTGCTCGTTCATTGTGGTTTTTCATTTTCTCAAACCATATTCTGCTTTATGCATTTTGTCTTAGTGTCTTACTCCATTTTCAAGCTGTAACCACCTCACCGGAATTGAGATTTTATTGAGTGAATAAATAAAGATGGTTCATTGACTTCATTGTTGTTATTACAGATAAACATAAGCGATCAATGCAATACAGTAGTAGAAGATAGATTCGGTTGTATATTTCGTGTGATTTAACTGGTCTTCAGTTGATGTAACGTCTGATTGACGTGCCCTTTAGGCCATTTGGAAATCGAAGGGACTCGTTTAAGGCGGACCCATAGGAGTGTCTTTTTCATGAATTTTCCGTCCATTTCACTCCGTCACCGCTACCAACCTTTTTAACTGGGACAACATGGCTACGGCAGGCCGTTATTACGAAGGCGGCAGAGCAACGAAAAGACTAAAAACAGACGACGGAATGGCAACGGTAAATAATTTATGCTAATTACATTTGGGATGTAACACGAAAATGAAAACAAATCCATGCATTTAGCAGTAGACTTTGTTTGAAAATAACCCAATCGAACTTACGACGGAGCGTTTAAAAAATTTGATTCCACCTAGCTAGCTAGCTAATAGTGCTAACTTGATCTTTCACGACTTCACGCTAATGGAAACGGCCGAATTGTTTTTGGTAAAATTCAATTTGCTGTACTGTTCATGTTTTAGTCGTGTTAATGGGTTTTTCGTAACTATATGGTCAAGTAACCTGTTATCAAACTATTTCATATGAAATGTTCAACATATGGGTAACCAAGGTTAGCTGGCTAGCTTGTTTGAATGAATTAGAGGGTGTAACCTTTATCTAGCTAGGCCATGCCACACATGGTAGCTAAGCTAACGCGTTACTAGCATATTGCTTTGTTCTTGGTGTGTGTGATCTTTCTGCCAGGCAAAAAAACAATCCGAGTTATAGCTTGCTTTTGTTTTGCGCTGAGGTTACTCCTCTAACAATGCACACGAACTGTTTTGTTTTTAATCTTAAAATTTACGACAATTACAATGCCTTTATTGACCGCATCATTGATGATGTTGTACATTAGGTCTGTGTTGCCTAGCCAGCAAATTGGTTTTGCTATCGGACGTTAGTCAGTACTTAACTTGCTCTGGGTAAAATAAATACAGGTTGCTTTTAATGTAGCCAGGGCAATGTTCTTGTAATATTATGACCAGATAGTTAATGCATTTTCTAACTAATTAATGTTCACGCTTCTATTTTAAAGCCCAATATTGCTCTTTTATGTAAAGAGAAATGGATTATACTTGTAGTTACACTATTTTGCGAAGTTTACAAGCTGTTTACCTACTGTAACTTTTTGATTCCTGCTTGTTGCTAAAGCGCGCATCTGACTTAAAAACGCTTTAATATATTTCACCCATTCCATTTTTTTCCAGGAGGGCTACAATGACCCACATAAGACTCTTCCCTCTCCAGTTGTGCATGTGAGGGGCTTGGTGGACGGCATTACGGAAGCTGACCTTGTGGAAGCCCTGCAAGAGTTTGGAGCCATTAGGTAATAATGCACATCCAGTGACTTTCTTTCCATGCAATGAGGTTATAGTTTTCTCTATACAGGGTGCTTTTCAGGGTGAAACAAGAAACCTGACGTCAGTGTTTTATAGGGCCCATTAAAAAAATGTTAAACATGTAGTAAGCGCTCCAAACATTGTTTTGGCTGCGTCCTTTATTAATATAACCTTCTGTGTGCAGCTATGTGGTGGTTATGCCCAAGAAGCGTCAGGCCTTGGTTGAGTATGAAGATATGAACGGGTCGTGCACTGCTGTGACGTACGCGAACGACAACCAGATATACATTGCTGGGCACCCCGCTTTCGTGAACTACTCAACGAGCCAGAAGATCTCCCGGCCAGGTGACCCCGATGACTCTCGAAGTGTCAACAATGTGCTTCTGCTTACCATCATGAACCCAATCTACCCCATTACTACGGTAAACCTCACTCTCGTCCTGAATTATTGATTATCGGTGCGCTGAATGTCATTGTTTTTTATTTTGAATTACTTATGTCCACAGGACGTGCTGTACACTGTCTGCAATAACTGTGGCCCTGTCCAAAGAATTGTCATCTTTCGGAAG
>JACXGI010005694.1:25830-45781 GCA_016801175.1 Esox masquinongy
AAATCACAATACCATGAGCGTGTCAAAAAACATCCATCTCTACCTGTGTGGCACAGGCTTTCATTGGTTTTTAGACTGTAATGTGCTATTAACCAGCTTTTTTTTTTTTTTTTTTTTTTTTTTTTTTTACTAATACAGAGATAAACAACGGTTCTTGCTCTACGCTCTGCAATTGCTGAAAGGTTTGGTTGAGATGCTTTTCCATAAACTGCCTTGTCTTACCTTGACTCTCAATACATTTGACTCAGTGCAGAGTGCACAGAGGGCCAAGGCATCACTCAATGGGGCTGATATCTACTCTGGATGCTGCACACTCAAGATTGAGTATGCCAAGGTAAGAAAAAACATGTCATACTTGGCTTTAAAGGGCTTTTTGAGTTTCAAAAAGCCCTTTGTGGAGTACCTGCAGACTCAGCCATTGTGGTTTACCTGGGAATGCACGCTCCTCCCAGCGTGTATGTGTTGGTGAATACTCACTGGTTGAGCAAGCAGTGTTATAAGAAGCAGAGTGGCTCAGCAAGATATGCATTGTAGAAAAGTCTCAATCTTCATCTCAAACCCGCTGGGGAGTTATGAGGCATGACCACAAGTGTGAATTATACATAATGCTGTGGGTTGGGGGAGAATAACTGGCTAAGATGTGTGGGGTGGGGTGGATGGGGGGGTTAATATGTGAATAATTTTGTTTATTTTCTCACACAGCCAACCCGCCTCAATGTATTCAAGAACGACCAGGACACTTGGGATTACACCAACCCCAACCTGAGTGGTCAAGGTAACCCTAACAGCCACCTGTAGTCCCCGCTGACACTACCCAGCACTCTTACTGCCGCTGTGGGGAACGGAAAGGGAGGGGGTGGGGCCTTCAGGGGTAACGCCACTGAGCACAGGACACGCTCCACGTCCGACTCTGTGACGTCGGCTGGGCTGGAGTCTTTCTTCCCAGCTGCCTTATTGGTTAAGGGTCAGTTCTTAACGTGGGGCTCCGTCTCTCTGGCATTATGACTGAAGTGTTGGTGTGGTCTTCTGGTGCCACGCCATCTCTGTCACACAGCCAGACACACTAGGGATGTAAGGAGCAGCTGAACAGGCAGATCATTCATAAGAGACTACATTTTATTGCCGAGGCCTTTAAAATTAGAACCCCCATTTCTTTCCCCCTTTCATATACCACCCATGGTGTGTCCGGAACTCTCCCCCCTCCAAAGTAAACTCCTTTACGTCACCTCGGTGGTCAGTTGAGCTCTGAAGGTACCAAGTGCCAATGGATGTCCTGTGAGGCGGGCAGGTTTTTCCAGTTGTCTCAATCTCAATGAAAACTAAGTATCTGAATAAGCGGTCAAATTAAGCTAATTAAGTGGGAAAGTGTGTTAGGAGTTTTTTTTTTTTTTAATACCCCTTTCTTATTTCTGTTCTTGGCTGAATACCTGCTTGGTACAGTCTCTAAGTGATTTGTTAAATATCTAATGTTAGGGCACCTATTGTACTTGCATCTGCAGGTTAAACACTTTGCTGTGCTACCTGGAACTTTTTTATTTGTTGTTTGGGCCTACATTATTCAATGTGCACATTGAAGAAAAGTCAATGTAGAGCCCTTCTAATGTTGATTCTCCTTTGGGCTGTGGCAAAAATCTTTGCCTATAGGTACATTTAAGTTGCAAGACATGTCTCTGAGCAAAGATGCCTTCCTATTTACCCACCTGAGTCTCTTGTGAAGCTTTTTCTACCAACAGCCAGTTGCTCCTTTCATTCCCAGTGCACACACGAATGTATAGATTTATACATCTATACAGACAACCTGAAGTATAGACCATACAACAAAACAGCCACTAGCTACTCGTCGGAACACTGGGGATGAACACATTTCCATATTTGCATCGGATACACATTGTTGTCGTCATCAACACTACTCCCAACATCACCTCAACTTTCACCGCTCCTACTTCAATAAGGACACATCCACTCTCTGTACCAAACAGAAGAAACACTTAAGACATTGGGGATTGATAGACTGCAAGACCAAGGCAGCAGACATGTTTTGATTAACTGACACCCCCTCCCCCCCCCCAACCAGTCCATCTCCTTCGTGCCGTGCCAGCGTAGAGCTCAAAAGCCACGAAGACATTCCTATACCTTTTCTATGGCATGACACATTTTCCAATGGGGAGTTTGGTGGTTGGTACATGAGCACTAAAGCTGTGCTCTCCTCACCCTCCCAGTTTTGAGAACCCAGCGAGACATGCCTGACACATTGAAACATGCCATCACCCAGACCTCACCTTCAAGTCACCACCTCACTGCTGACATGGAGTCTTTTTGACTGATACAAAGCCACAGAAGGAGACACCCTAAAAAGAAAACATCCAAACAGAGACCCGTAGTGACAGGGGTTCAAGCATGCGCACACAAACCGATGAACAATACTGATAAAAACAGTTCAAGACCATACCGAGGCCTGTCCTGTTTTCTGTGCCTGCCTGTCTTTGGTGCAGGCGGTTTCACTCTTGTGCCCTGGTCCTGGCGTTTCACATGACATTTTTGACACACCACTCAAAACCCATCACTCCTGATGTTGCCGCACTGATGCCATAGACGATTTGCACCATCACTGTCAGTCTGTAGCCAGTAACATGGGAAGGAATACAACAGACAACTGATGAAGACACTACAAACTATATGAAAAAGCATACGCACATTGACTGACCATATTTTTCCTCTTCAAATATCTGCATACATCATGGAGTCAGGTGTTCTGTTTTGCCTTTCCTCTTCCCCCTCTCCCTTCGTCTCCATACTGCTCTTGCAACATGCATCCCTTTCTAGATTCTCCCTCTTTTTCAGAATGCAGCTCTTTTGTTAAAAAAAAAAAATGTTAGTCTTTTTAGTACTGTGTAACACCTTCCATGTGATGCAGGTCTGGCAATTTGCTCCTAATGAGGACCCCGGTCTGTGAAATGTGCCAAATGCCATTTTTGCAGCCTGCCATTGGCAAGGAGTGTATTGGATAAGGAACTTGGAGAGCGGTCCATCAACCACAATGGATATTGCCACAAAATAAGGACCAGTTGTCCGCCAAAGGTGAAAGTGTTCTTCCAAAGGAGAGTGGAGTGAGTGGTGGAAAGGATGAAATGGATACGGAGAAGAGTCACAGAACAACTTCCAAATAACAGCAAATGTCTCCAGCCTCAGTCTTTGTCCCTCGTTATATCAAAGCTGTAAGTAAACTGAGCCCAGTTTGTTACACAACACATTGTCATCTTACATTCGGGATGTCTATCAGAGAGATGTTATTTATTGGCCAACTGGAAGGTATTTTCTTCATTTGTTCAACTCCCCTGTTCTCTATGGCGTCAAATCCACTTAGAGGGCGCTTGTAACAGTTTCCCTGTGGCGTTTTGTCCAGGGCTCTACGCTGATCGTTGTTACGAGGAACATGTGTGCCTATGTTGAAAAATGTCGGTATACAATGAGAAAAATATTAAAGGTGCAGTAAATCATATCAGAAAATGGCTGATTCATTACATGTCAACAACAGTGACACGTTCAAATAAACCCACTTAATGTTTTGACGTTGACTTTTCTTGCAAACCTAGCAAGTATGTTTTGTGGTTCAGGGTGCAGTATTTTCTTCGTAGTACAATGTTTGGTAGGGCATTTTTCACATCGGCTTTACTGCAGAGGGAGCAGGCCTGGGTGTGCCGTGGGGTTGCCTAGCAACATGTCTCAGAAGGAGAACACATCCGCTTAGCGCAACACATTCCTATTAGGTTTGGAAATGGTAGTGAGGCAGCTGAAATGGTTTGTAACAATATGATTTCATCTTATAGGGAGACGTTTTAATTAAATTGACTGGCTCTTAACTATTTACACATCGAGGTACATTTTGGTGGCACTCCGCCTATAAAAGTAGAATCCTTTTCCACCTAAATGACACTTCTTGGTTGCACATCAAACTATTTCTGTGCATGTGTGATTGCACTGTAGAGCGTGGCTTTCTGACTCCTGTTGTATGAATAAGGCTGTCTGGGTGGCTCTCCACCAGTGAACTCAATGTAATTATTTTTTTTTTTTTTTTTTGCCTTGCAATACAAGTAGACATGTTTAATTCTGTAGCCCATTTGCACAGATCGCACTGTAAAGGTATCCAATAGATGCAATTGTTAATTGTCAGCTTTTTCAAATGTGCAGTTTATTTAAAAAAAAAAATATATATATATTTTTGTACCTTCTCTGGCCAAACTGTGTAGGTGAATGTATTTCATTGTGGACGGAGTTTGACGTGTGTAATATGTGTGCCTGAACAGATGCAGATGCTGATGGCAATGGGAGCAATGCTGGAGGTGTGTTTGCGTACTTATCTCACCCTCCCCCTCCTCCCTTCTACCGTGTGCTGAATGACTTGCAATGGACGATGCATTTAGCTTTAGGGCCCGAGTCCACGGAACGTTCCAAGACGTGTCTAAAAACTGAGTCGTTTTGAACTGGACGGAGGAGAGTAAACATTTAATTTCGTCATTGTAATTGGTCCAATCGTTGGCATTGAAATTCCACTTGAGAACTGATAGATGTGCTATGTAGAGTAGTCTTGACCTGTAGGTGTTATTACTGTTCTCTAGTCATAATGGTCAGGGTGCCCCCCTCGTCTCTGGACCAGTTGCTCGCGTGCGAACCCTCATTTTAATTGAACGTCAGCTGCAGTCCTACATTGTCATGTTTCCTGTCGTTTCTTGCCAATTTATCTATCGCTCTTCTCTTCTTCCCTTATTTCTTCCCTCTGCCTCCTGCTTTTACCACCTCTTAGAAGATGGGAGTGCCAACCCCAACAAGCGTGCGAGAGCGCCGGCTCTGCTGGGAGACCACCCTCCAGAGTACGGTAAGGCTCTTAGGCCCCGGGGAGAGAGACACACACACACACACACACACACACACACACACACACACAAGCTCTCCTCACACTAAATTCACCTCTGAGGGTCAGGGGACAGGTTGAAATGTACAATAAAAATGGGTACCCCACAGTGGCAGTTAAGTAGTGCTGTGTAGTCAATTTACTTTGCTCGCCTAGTGATGTGGCAGCCTTTCATCAACCAGAGGTTTGAGTCATGGTGAGGTTGATCACTCTTTGGATTGCTTGTTTGTCCTGATCAAAACCTCGTTTAATCCTGCGGTCCCTTGTTTCTAGCTGGTGGTTATCATGGATACGACGAGAGTGGCTACGGCCCCCCGCCACCCCCACACTACGGCGAGGGCCGACGAATGGGTCCTCCAATGAGGGGACGAGGGGCAGCGCGCAGCTACGGCGGGGGCCCGGGTTACGGGCCTCCCCCTCCACCCCCTGGGGAGTACAGCGCCCATGCCGACTCCCCTGTTGTCATGGTGTACGGCCTGGAGCCCACCAAGATGAACGCCGACCGAGTGTTCAACGTCTTCTGTCTCTACGGAAACGTTGAGCGGGTAAGTGTCGAGGTGGGGGTGGGCTGCAGCCGTTCCGGTATGAGTCAATTTGGTGTTGAGCCCCGTCTATCTGTTCTCACTACTGTAGGTGAAGTTCATGAAGAGTAAGCCAGGAGCAGCCATGGTGGAGATGGGAGACTGTTACGCTGTGGACCGGGCCATCACCCACCTCAACAACAACTTCCTGTTTGGACAGAAACTCAACGTCTGGTAAGTGCGAAATTCTCAAGTCTTCAGCGTGGCTTTCCGGCAAGTGATTGGAGTCAGTTTGCCACGACGGGCTCTCCTGGCATGGTGGAACTGTCACCGGGATGGGACCTCTTTGGACAACTCACCTGGCATGGTTTGGAGAAATGTATTGAATGTGAAATGGAGGGCTCTGTGGGGTTGGGAACCCCTGGTTTAGGTTCCTGGTTTTTGAGGCTATTTTAAATGCCTCATCCAATTTGTTGCTTTTCACACATACAATAATGTGACTGCAAATGTGGTCTGCTAGGCTTTGAATTCAGTTAAGTATTGGATTTACTCAGTCCCCTATTTCTGTTTCCTATGCAGTGTTTCCAAGCAGCAGGCTATCATGCCTGGTCAGTCTTATGAGCTGGAGGATGGAACCAGCAGCTTTAAGGACTTCCATGGATCTCGCAACAACCGCTTTACGTCTCCAGAGCAGGCTGCAAAAAACCGAATTCAGCATCCAAGCAACGTACTGCACTTCTTCAATGCTCAGCCAGATGCCTCCGTAGAGATCTTCTCTCAGGTGAGTCCTGAATCTGACTGGTCACCCACTAAGCACGAGTAACTATGAAATGAGTGGTAATGTGTTCATATAACAGTCATAAATCTTAATCTTTTCAGATCTGTGAAGAAGTTGGTGTTAAAGCCCCTTCAAACATCAAACTGTTCACCGGAAAGAGTAAGTGCCTCATGAGCGTCGTCATTTTAAACTCTTGACTTTGGTGTTGTGGAACAGTGGTTCTAGACTAAGCTGGGCCGTCTTATCAGGTGCAGGTCCGGGTGAGCGCAGCTCGTCGGGGCTGTTGGAGTGGGAGTCCATCAACGATGCTATGGAGGCCTTGTCTATGATAAACCATTACCAGATGAAGAACGCAAGTACGTTTATACGCAAGGCCATATGCATTGTTAAAAGAATCCTGCTGTTTTGAAATTGTTGGCTGATTGGGTCGGGATCATAGTTTTCCATTTTTAATACCTTCTTTTTCTCTTCAGCTGGCCCGTACCCATACACCCTCAAGCTGTGCTTTTCTACTGCTCAGCATGCTACCTAAACAGCCAAGATCACCAAGAGGTTCCACATCAAACCGTTGTCTCGACAGTCCTCACCCAGATTTTGACCTCGTCTGTTTTAGGCAGTTTGTGAATTTGTCTGCAGTCATCGGTTTATCCTTATTCTTTGATATTGAACTCATAAGCAATGTGTGAGCTGGTTACCTTCAGAAAATTGAATT
Source organism: Esox masquinongy (assembly GCA_016801175.1). Taxonomy (NCBI): domain Eukaryota; kingdom Metazoa; phylum Chordata; class Actinopteri; order Esociformes; family Esocidae; genus Esox; species Esox masquinongy. Next base: position 32,751 of record JACXGI010005694.1, read on the forward strand.
GTTTTTATGTCTGATGAGGAAAATGCTTTTGTATAAGTATTATTTTGCATCTTTTATTATCCCATGTTAATTTTTTTTTTATTTTTAATTTGTATTGTTGCCTGCGCAAAACGCCTGTCTGTATTTAGAGGAAGTTTCTTTTGTTGTAAGAAATTAAAGTCAATTTCAAGTATGGTGGTGTCTTTTGTCGATGTGCCCTGTAAGCACAACTTTATGCCATATTGACAATGAGTGATAAACAAAATTATACTACAAAAGCTTTGTAAGAAATCTATAAAATTGTTCTGATAAATTTCTCGGTTCATAAGTTGTCCATTAACGAGGACATCATGCCCGTTTCAAAGTTGCCTTTTGTCTTCTTACGTCCCGTACCTAACAAAAGTCATAAAAAAACAGCTTTCTAGTAACGTTAAAGGAACAAATTAAACCTGAGGTGAATTTAAGAAGCACAAATTGTCTGCACCTAGTTATAATCCATAATTAAATGCTTTTCTGTAATTGGTTTAAGGTTAGTGGATGCAAGCTGAAGGCAACTGCTGGCGAACGTAGGTAGACCGACTTGCCTGCGCTTTTGCCGCGCAACTTTTACCTTATCGCAAGTTCATTCGACAAAAGGGCAATGACATTCATTGTCAGATCAGCTTTTACGAAAAGTAAGTGTACATTATTTATATGCTTGGATTCTAAAAACGTTATTTAAGCGAGCGCACTAAGATAGCAAATATTTAACTAGCATGTAGCTAACTAACTTATTAAGTTGCATGGATCACTGTTGGACGTACCGGGCTATCGAGTCCACCAGGTTGAGTCCATGACTGACTAGCCAGATAATTAACATTTATTTGGATATGAACATTGTTATAAAGTGCCTTATACTGAGCTCCAGCTAAGCAAAATATTTGGTATAGCGCTTAGGCTAACTGGGTGAAAGGTAAAACTACGTAGCGTGCTTGGCTAACACCATTCTTACGCTTCAAACAAAGCAGGTTTTGGGTCGATATTACTGGAAATATACTCCTTATTCTACAAATGTCTTTGCATTGTATTCATTTGTTGTACCTCCTCACGCTAAATTGTGTGCTGAATACCAGGCAGGAGTGTGTGGCTTCCGGGTCTTAGTGCTGTGAGGACCATGTCTTCGGGGGACCCAACTCCCCCTTACACCACTCTGTCTGTCAGTCAACCTGCCACCTCTATCACTCACGTAGAGCTGCATCGGCCAGAGAAACGCAATGCCATGAACAAAGCCTTCTGGAGGTACTTGACAACACTTTGACCAAAACCAATAACTGAAAATGTTATGCTGTTCTAATCACTGTTTTCATGTGCAATACTATGTATATACACTATATGACCAAAAGTATGTCGACACCCCATTCCATATCATCACACCTATATGAGCTTGTTGGACATCACATTCCAAAACCATGGGCATTAATGTATGGAGTTGCCCCCCCTCTTTGCAGCTATAACATCCGCCACTCTTCTGGGAAGAATTTCCACAAGGTTTTGGAGTGTCTCTGTGGGAATTTGTGCACATTCAGACAAAAGAGCATTTGTGAGGTCAGGTACTGATGTCGGAGAAAGGCTTGTGAGGTCAGGTACAGATTTTGGACTATAAGGCCTGGCCCGCAAACGTTGTTACAATTCAGCCCAAAGGGGTTCAGTGGGTTTGAGGTCAGGGCTCTGTGCAGGCCACTCGAGTTCCTCCACACCAATCTCGTCGAACCAAGTCTTTATGGACTCCACAAAGTTGGAAGCACCCAATTGTCTAAAATGTCTTTGTACTATATACTGTAGCATTAAGATGACCCTTCACTGGAACTAAGGAGCCTAGCCCAAACCCTGAAACACAGCCCCAGAACATTATCCCTCCTCCATCGAACTTTACAGTAGGCACTATGCATTCCGATAGGTAGCGTTCTCCTGGCATCCCAGATTCATCCATCAGACTCTGTGAGTTTGCATGGTGCACCACTTCGTGGCTAGGCTGTTTTTGTTTTTAAACGCTTCCACTTCACAAATATAACACGTACAGTTGACCGGGGCAGATCTAGTAGGGCAGAAATTTCACAAACTGACTTGTGGCAAAAGTGGCATCCTATGACAGACATGTTTAAAGTCACTGAGGTCTTCAGGATGACCCATTGTACTGCCAATGTTTTGTCTATGGAGATTTCATGGCTATATGCTGGATTTTATGCACCTGTGAGCAATGGGTGTGGCTGAAACACCTGAACTCAATAATTAGTAGGGGTGTTATATACTTTTGGTCATATAGTGTATATATATTTATTATTAATTGATATACAGCCTCTAAGAATCTCTTGGTCGTGTTTAAATTTAATTTTCTCTTTAACCTTCTTCCCCTTATCCTCTTTCTCTCAGCGAAATGGTGGAATGCTTCACACAGATAGCTGGGGATCCTGAGTGCCGGGTGGTTGTCGTCTCAGGCGCTGGGAAAGTCTTTACAGCTGGTAAAATATATACATTTTTTTTCTCCCCTAAAGCTTGTCTCAGGTCTAACTGGGTGCAGTAAAAAAGCAGTCTGCCAAGTAAGACTGCAAGAGACCCAGTAAGGTTGGTATACAGCAAAAAGGATACAAGGGGACCATTTTTATTTCATCAGTATAAGGCCACATAGTTGAAAGCCTAACACCCTAAAGTGGTAATCCACCCCCAGAAATGCAAATAACTAATATCTGTTGCTTTTCTTCACTCAAACTACTGTCATACAGTTTTTAACACTTCGATACATTTTACACTTATTTGTCCACTACTGGCTAAAACTAAAATCACTGCATTGTGATTTATATATCAATAATGCTTCAAAACCAGTCAAAGCAAAAATTTCCTAGCATATCTATCTCCGCTGACTTTTCTTACATATCAGAGAAAGAACAATTCAAACATAGATTCTATTCTGTGGTGGTGACCGCTGGAGGCACTGGCTTAGAAGGCCAGACCACCCAAGGCCAGACCACCCAATTGTGGTAATTCAACGTTTTTGTTTAAATTTATTTGCTTTTACTAATATCTCACTGATACGGTTTTCATGTTTCATAAACAGTACCACAAGCGATACGTGTTAATGTTCAGAACTTGCATTGGGGTTCTTAACTAAACTCCCCTGTCTAAGTACATACTATCTCGAAAAGACAATTAAATAGACAATAAGAGCTATTGTCTGTGAATGGGCTAATGAAGGTCCTAATAACATGTTAATGACTGTGTAGGCATTGACTTGATGGACATGGCCAGTGATGTCCTCCAACCTGAGGGGGGCGACGTGGCCAGAAATGCCTGGAACATGAGACGCATCATTGCAAAGTACCAGGAATCTTTCACAGTCATTGAAAGGGTCTGTATGTTATTTATTTGCTCCTGAGCGATATGTTAGGGATTGATGTTTAACGAGTAGTCAACTTGTTCTGTCTTTCCCACCACCAACATTAATTTAGTGCCCCAAGCCTGTGGTTGTGGCAGTACATGGAGCGTGTATTGGAGGAGGTGAGTTGGCTTGATATTAATGATTGTCTTGCAAAAGTGAGGTCACATATTATTACAAATGGTTTGACCTGTTACAATAGTGCATGTATCAAATGTGTTCTGTTAGGTGTGGATCTGATCACAGCCTGCGATATCCGGCTCTGTACTCAGGATGCATGGTTTCAAGTGAAGGTAAATATGTCTCTTTAAGGTCAAGGGGACATTGAACTAGTAGCGGCTTTCTGTTGCAACTATCATGTCCCTGTGTTTTCTGCTTTGTAACCCTGAGGGAGAAACAAAAATGATGGATACGTGAAAATAGTTCACTCAGACTGGTTACCACTGTAAAAACTGTCTACTTAACAGAGTGGCTTTCCTATAGACACCCACCTGGTATCAGCTGGGTCTGGTCTAAGTTCATTGACTTTCATTGATCCAGAAAAGTTAGGTTGTCTTGCCACCTCTTCCATCTTTGACCTGAAAGGTCTGTCTGTCTTACAGGAAGTGGATATTGGCCTAGCAGCTGATGTCGGAACGCTACAGCGCCTACCTAAAGTAATTGGTAGCCGCAGGTAAGAGCAAGCATTTGATATACATTGACTACGTCATCACACTGCCTGGTAATGCCTTGGCTGGCATACTTTACCCAGTAACACGAAACGCTACCAAGTACGTGAAATCTTATACTTCCTTCCTCCACAGCTTGGTGAATGAGTTGGCCCTGACAGCAAGAAAGATGTACGCCGACGAGGCCAAGGACAGTGGATTAGTCAGGTATGGATAGAGAGCCTGTGCATGGGTTCACGCTTTCATGTGTTTTGTGTATTCATCCACTGACCCTTTGTTTCAAGTCACGTTTTTCCAGATAAGGAGGCGATGGTGGCTGGAGCTCTGGAGATGGCCCGGGAGATAGCAGGCCGCAGTCCTGTGGCTGTTCAGGGAACAAAGGTCAATCTGATCTACTCCCGAGATCACAGTGTGGCAGAGGGCCTTGAGTACATGGTGAGTTGTGCTCATGACAATACAAACATGTAAGTGATGGGAGCGCGGCACTTTTATTTCAAAATGATAAAATGTACATACAGTCCACTCCGTGTGTGTTATGACCGCGAAGCTAAACATATTTGTTTTTCCGCTCTATAATCCAGCATTACCTAGGCTTTCTCAAACAGGTATAGCATTATAATAAGGCATGTTAGAAAACAGATTTTAAAAGTAGATCTCTGAGAGACTAAAAAACAAAAGGAAGAAATGGTGTTTGAATGCATTACACAAATGCATCCGTCTCTCCCTTCTGTCTTCAGGCCACATGGAACATGAGCATGCTGCAGTCAGAGGATGTCATGAAGTCAGCTGTGGCATCCATGGAGAAGAAGAGCCCTAAAACAATTACTTTCTCCAAGCTTTGATTCTCAGCGCCATTAAGGCGCTGAAATGCAGCTTAATTGACCTAAAATCATGGTGGAGAGGTTTGGATGGAAGGGGCAGTGAGGAAAGTTAAAGATGATATTAAAATGACCTCATTACTCGCCTGACTTGAGCAGATGCATGTTTCTGTGATTCGGCCTGAATCACTCAGGTTAGCTAGGGACATCTGTCACCAACTCTGTGCAAGGGTCAGGTTTGGGTTCTCTAACAACCAACATCACACTTTTGTAAATGTATAAACGACTGCGTCATGAAAATATGCATGTAATAAAACATTGACTGAGACAAAGTGTTGTTTCTACGTGTGTGTGTGTGTGTGTTGAGTTAGGAAATATACACCTCTTTCACCAAGCTAGGGTGGAAAAACGTTCCCGTTCGGCCCACTGCCCCCGTTGGAGTCCTTTGACTTGCTGCATCTTGATGAAACTCCACTGGCCACTTGTTCACTAACAAACTGAGAATGCAAGTGAACCCATATTATCACCTTACTGGCCACTGATTTTCCACACTGAAGACAAGTCATGTAGTCTTTTATTCCAAAGTAATCACATATATATCTGAATCGCAACAGAAAAATAAAACTGTAAAATAAATGTAATCGAAACTAATTGATGGTACCATTCTGTCATTTCCAGTTAGCCTTGAAAACATGAGACGCCATGAAAGGCACAGTGAAATCGCCAAACAACGTCCAAGCAACACCATCTACACTTTCATCTGTATAAAGTATAGAATCCACTCCTGGATCCTCAAAACAAGAAATTTGTATGTTGTTAGGAATTGGATTTATATCATACAAATTGCAAAACAATATTGTGTTGAGTTGGAACATACAAGTTGGGTGGCACAGTACACAAGTTCATGATGTAGTCCACTAAGAAAGTGGACTGACTGAAAGCACACCAAAGCTGCACACTGCATCTTCAATAAACACAGACAAATCCCAAACACCTGATGCCTCAAACTGATGAGGAGAGGAGAGTTAAGGAGCTCTGGTTGTGATGCCACAGATGCTTTGAATGCAAGTGTCAGTCGCCCAGACTGTGAAACATCTCTGTGAGGGTGGTCTGCTTGCTGCCCCTCTTCAGGGGGTTGGTGGGGGTGGCAGTTTCACTGGGGGAACGGCTTTCCCTCCGTGTGGCAGTGGAAGAGGGCTCGGACTGCCTCCGCTTCACTGACACCCTGTCCTCTTTCTGAGATGAGGAATGTGACGGCGCCCTTCTGGACGTGCTACTTCTGTTCTGTTCGGAGCTGGACTGTGACTTCTGGCGGAGCTGGTACTGGTCGCTAGAGCCCTTTCTGCGGTCCACGGCACGTAACGCCTCTTCCCGGTTCAGCTGCTTCTGTAGCTGTAGTGCCAGCTGCCGGTCTTTCTCCTCTTGTTGCCTGCGACTGAACAGCACCTCCTCTCTCTGGGCTAGCTCCTGGAACAGAGGGGCGTCCCCAACTAATTCAGCCTGTCCATAGGGTAGATAGAGTGATGATGATGATGATGAAGACCAGGACCGCTTACTGACCAGGTCCCCTTCGTTTGACTCCTCAACGACACAGCTCTTCCTCTTGGCCGGGGCGCCATGGGGAAGTGCTTGTGCCAGTGACATTCCTATGGCGTCAGTGGGAGGGTGTGTCACGCCCTCTGATGTCGTGGCCTTTCCCAGCATCGGACAGTTCTCTGGGCTTCCGTAGAAGTCCAGCAAGGGCATTGGGCGCTCGGCTGGCTCTTTGGGTGACCAGCGGTTTGTCTCCATGTGCGAGATGTTCTCCTTCGATGGAACACAGAAAAGTCAACAGAATTCAGACCGACTGCCCCTGAACAAAAAATCTCTTGTAAAGGGCCATCATGGCGTCAATATGAGTAGAAACCAATATTCTAGTGTCGAAATTGACTACAAGTGTCAAACGCTCATAAAGTCAGTTTCGTCTAAAAGTACATTTCAAATCAGTCAGAATGTACAGTTCTTTTTTTTGTTGAAAATGTTCTATTATCTATGGTTCCATTTACCCAATAACACAGAAACAGTTGCCGTGACTTCCATACTTTGTTTACAAACACAAGTTGCATAAAACAAACCTTTTTTAAATTTTTTTTTTTTTTTTTACATATTTGATCCATCAAACAATGCAAAAATTGTCAAAAATGCTATTTCCATAAGCTGTCAAAATAATTATATACTCTTTAAGGTAGATAATATAAATTAGGTGCATGTGTATGAGGATTCAGAGAGATAAGCCTATTTTACAGTAAATGCTGATTGCAAGAGCATTTGAGAGAGACTCACCTTGTCTGAGACACTGCTATGTCTTTGTGGAATTAAGAACCTGAAACAAAAGTTATCATCAGAACACTGCGGTAGAAAATGAAGTCACTTATTTAACAACGGATTAGAGCATTTTTATTAAAACAGAATTTGATGCGGCAGGATGCCTAGCGATATGGATATACTGAATCCCTGAGCCAACAAAGTGAAAAATCTGTTGTACTCTCCTTGAGCAAGACAGTCACCCTGGCTGTGACTCCTCTCTGAGCATTCAGAAAAGCACATTTGCCATTTACACATGCATGTAAGACTTGTAGGGCATGTGTGACATAGGACAAATCTAACCTAGGGCAGGACAATCAATAGACGTGTGATAAGTATGTGCAATAGTTTAATAACACACAATTTATGATTCCATAAAAATGCGAATGAGACGCATGTCATGCGAGCCGACTCGATTCAATAATTTATCCAAATCGTGCAGCCCAAAACCCAATGAATGATTATTACTCTACTTAAATACACCGAACAGCCATAACATTATGACCACCTGCCTAATATTGTGTAGGTCCCCCTTTTGCCACAAAAAGAGTCCATGCCTCGACAGGTCTGGGCTGAACTAGACCTCTGAAGGTGTGCTGTGGTATTTGGCACCAAGATGTTAGCAGCAGATCCTTTAAGTCCTGTAAGTTGCGAGGTGGGGCCTCCATGGATCGGACTTGTTTGGCCAGCACATCCCACAGATGCTCGATTGGATTGAGATCTGGGGAATTTGGAGGCCAAGTCAACACCTTGAACTCATTGTTGTGTTCCTCAAACCATTCAGCGCGCATTATCCTGCTGAAAGAGGCCAATGCCATCAGGGAATACCGTTGCCATGACAGGGTGTACATGGTTTGCAACAATTCTCAGGTAGGTGGTACGTGTCAAAGTAACATCCACATGAATGGCAGGACCCAAGGTTTCCCAGCAGAACATTGCCCAAAGCATCACTCTGCCGGCTTGCCTCCTTCCCATAGTGCATCCTGGTTCCATGTGTTCTCTAGGTAAGCGACGCACACGCACCCGGCCATCCACGTGATGTAAAAGGAAACGTGATTCATCAGACCAGGCCACCTTCTTCCATTGCTCTGTGGTCCAGTTCTGATGCTCAGGTGCCCATTGTAGGTGCTTTCAGCAGTGGACAGGGGTCAGCATGGGCACCCTGACTGGTCTGCAGCTACACAGCCCCATACGCAACAAACTGCGATGCACTGTGTGTTCTGACACCTTTCTATCAGTACCAGCAATAACTTTTTCAGCAATTTGAGCTACAGTAGCTCATCTCTTGGATTGGACCACACGGGCCAGCCTTCGCTCCCCATGTGCATCAGTGAGCTTTGGCTGCCGATGACCCTGTTTCCAGTTCACCGCTTTTCCTTTCTTGGATCACATTTGATAGGTACTGACCACTGCAGACCGGGAACACCCCACAAGGGCTGCAGTTTTGAAAATGCTCTGACCCAGTCATCTAGCCATCACAATTTGGCCCTTGTCAAATTCGCTCAGATCCTTACACTTGCCCATTTTTCCTGCTTCTAACGCATCAACTTTGAGGACAGACTGTTCACTTGCTGCCTAACATATCCCACCCACTGACAGGTGCCATGATAACGACATTATCAGTGTTATTCACTTCACCTGTCAGTGGTCATAATGTTATGGCTGATCGGTGTATATCCACCGAGATAATCATGAACGGGGACTCACTTCTCTATATCTCCAGCGTTGGTGTTTGTTTTCTTCTTTGCTGGAGTGTCAGTTGGCCGCCGGTTCTTTTGTGACTCAGAGATAGGGCTTGGATTCTGAAAAAAAACAAAAAAAAACATTGCTTGTACAGCTACCCTCGTGAATTTTTTCCCTAACAGTAACTCACAATGTCAGAAATTAACTGAGCTCACCTGGCTTTAGAAGTGAGAAATTGACGCAAGAAACATTAATAGACGATCTAACGTGAGCATTAGTGAAAGTAGGTCCACTTTCTAACCGGAATCACTTTACATTGTGTTCTTGCTCCGTAAGTCTAGTAAAGATGTTCAATAACTGATACCATGATTCATGTTGTATCACCAAAAAGTGTGACATCACAACCATTAATTGTCAAACAAATGGCGGCCCTGTTGACAAACCACAATAATGTGTCCACTCAAACTGAGAAAAACAGATGTAACAGTGCATATAGAAGTGTTAGACTCTAAAATCCACCAGTTCCTGGCTGAGCAGTTTAGCGAGCTTCTCATCGTTCTCCAGCTGCCTCTCCTCGTCCCTCCTCCTCTCCTCTGCTAGGCGCTCCTCCTCTTCTGCGAGCAGGTGCTGGATGTACTCCTCACTCGCCTTCCTCTCCGCCTCCTCAAGGGCCCGTTTCTCCTCTGCAAGCTGGAAATGGGGTCAAGTGTGTTCCAAGTTACTGGAGTGTAGTAAAAGCTCAACTTGAGTTCCAACTTGGGCCCACGGAGTATTTCCTGAGCCTGTGAGCGGACCAGGCAACATGTTCAAGACAAACTCAGGAACCTATATATAATGTACCCGGAGTAAGTTCACCTTGCTGATTTGATCCTCGTACTCTCTCCGTACCTCTCCTGGCAGACTGACTTTGGGTCTGGGGACCAACACTAGAGGCAGAGAGAGAAACAGCATATCAACAAGGATAGATCCACAATCCTCTACAACCAAACAACAAAAATGTGTCTTGATCCAACGAGTCGTGTGGGCCCGGGACTACCTCAATGCATAGCCAACGGGCAGCAACTGGAGACAGGCCGATTGAAAGTCCCTTTGTGTTAAATCAATGTTTAATAGAGGAGAAAAAAAATACAAAATCACTCAACTGTTTTCGTCCTCCTCCTCCAGCCCACTGAGCCTTCGTTGGCACTGCACAGGGAATGCTGCCTGAACCTGCCGCCACAACTCTTCGTTCACCAGCGTCTTGTTCCGGCTATTAAGTCTTGCCCACGTGGACACGCGCTTGCGACACAGCGGGCAGCACATGTTGGCCTTGTCCACGGTCTCCAGGAAGCAGGGCTTACAGAACGAGTGGTGACAAGGCAATGTCACTGGCTCCATGAGGATCTCCAGACACACTGGGCAGAGGCACTCAGCTCTTGACAACCTCACGGCGGCATCCCCCTCTGGCACGGGTGTCTCCACGTCAGAAACTGGTGGCATCTTTCTGTCTGTGGTGCGTCCTGCTGTGGCTTTTCCAAGTCCAAATGCACACCAGTTGTACACTAGTTTTTCCTCTTGTCCCAGTACAGTTTCACTTGTTCACTCTGTTGGGAGAACCGTTATAATTGGAAAAGGGCAGCTGCTGAATTATTAAAATGCAAAATGTATGATTGGGTTGGATACGCACTAAAGCACCAGGCTAGGGGGTAGGCAATCGTGGTCCTTGAATTTAGAAAATCACGAAATGTATCAATTACTTTATATCAGCTTATTTGGTGTAATGCCTTAGACAAAAATTCCGTCAGTACCGTCCCTGCAGCACTTCAGTACCTGCAGCACTTCAGGAACAGGGTTGCCTAACACTGCGAAGCTGGTGTTATTGACCCCCACATGTAAGCAATACATGTGAAACACAACTAAATAGCTTGACAGAAAACACGAACCAAGACTTACGCTGACTCAAAAATAATAAATTAAGGTATCAAAGTTACGCTGACTCAAAAATAACAAATTAAGGTATCAAAGTTACTACTAGGCACTCAAGGCTAGCTAGTTACAGTGCAGTCAGCTGAATGATTCTTTCACGAATGACAGTGGACCTACTAAAGAAGGGCTAGCAAGGTAGCTGAGTAGTAATACACTAACTAGTTAACGTTATAACTAACATGAATATAAGGTTTACAACTTAGATAGCAAGCCGTCCCTTATAATAGATTAATTCAAATGAAAATGCGCGACAAACCACAAGCTCATAGCTAGCTAAACAAACCGACACGAACATAACGGAAGCTAACACTAGCAAGCTAATTTTTTTCCATTAACACTGACTGGGTTCTCTTCAATCCACGAGCTAGCGAAAACCAAAATAGAAGACAAGATAAATATATAATTCTAAAAAACTAGGCAATTTCCATACACAGTCAATCCCAGAGTGTTTTGGCGGACCTAGGAACCAAATTGTGGCTAGTGCTTAATAATAATCCCGGGAAAACTTGCCAACTTGACGTTTACGTTTCGATTTCAAAATAAAAGTCACACATTTTGGATCGCAACCAAAAACACGAGCTAGTCCAGCGAAGGTATGCAAACTCAATTATTTAAACAAATTAATTAAATAACGAAAGTAATTAATACATTAATATGTAAATACAGAATCTGATTCTGAAAAGATAAGAATACATTTCCACAAGCCATCTTTTACGTAGTACATCCTCATTTCCTGTCCTTAGTTCCTTTCTCGCAAAATCACAGAGCACATTTATCAAACCTCACAAAAAATGCTTAGTTGCAAAGCTGGGGCAGACTGTGTTCAATTCAGATGAAAGCAGAGGAGACAGAGAATGATTACTGTGGTTTCCAAATGTATTATATTAACCATTGCAATTAGGGCATCATACAACATTTAGATAGTCAATTCTAATCCACCTATTATTTTACTTTTTCTTGCTTTCACAAATATACACATATTTTCCTTTTGCTTGACCTCCCTCAGGTCCCCAACCAGTACAGTCTGCAGGTCCAGTGACACTGATATTATGATCTGACAGCCATTACTGGGCTTGCCTCCATAAATGACCCACCAATAGCCAGTACCATAATACAAGGACTGTTTCTTGCTTGGCAGAATCTGCAAGTTTGGACTTTTCAATATGCCATGATGAGTATTCATTTTGTAGTGAGTGTTCTAGATAATATCTTATTGAAATGCACCAATGGTTGTGTGCAATAATGTGTTTAATACATCAGATCACAGACCTAATCTCACCGTATGCCATCAAAGATCTGCTCCGAAATGACTTTATTTATGCAGACCACAGCTGAGAGACAGACAATTCCATAGCAGCATACACAATGTATTCATTGTAATGGAGGTACATTGACTTTCTTGGTACTACTGTTATTCGGTATATTACAGTATCTCACAAAAGTGAGTACACCCCTCACATTTTTAAATATTTGATTATATCTTTTCATGTGACAACACTGAAGAAATGACACTTTGCTACAATGTAAAGTAGTGAGTGTACAGCTTGTATAACAGTGTAAATTTGCTGTACCCTCAAAATAACACAACACACAGCCAATAATGTCTAAACCGCTGGCAACAAAACTGAGTACACCCCTAAGTGAAAATGTCCAAATTGGGCCCAAAGTGTCAATATTTTGTGTGGCCACCATTATTTTCCAGCACTGCCTTAACCCTCTTGGGCATGGAGTTCACCAGAGCTTCACAGGTTGCCACTGGAGTCCTCTTCCACTCCTCCATGACGACATCACGGAGCTGGTGGATGTTGGAGACCTTGCGCTCCCCAACCTTCCGTTTGAGAATGCCCCACAGATGCTCAATAGGGTTTAGGTCTGGAGACATGCTTGGCCAGTCCATCACCTTTACCCTCAACTTCTTTAGCAAGGCAGTGGTCATCTTGGAGGTGTGTTTGGGGTCGTTATCATGCTGGAATACTGCCCTGCGGCCCAGTCTCCGAAGGGAGGGGATCATGCTCTGCTTCAGTATGTCACAGTACATGTTGGCATTCATGGTTCCCTCAATGAACTGTAGCTCCCCAGTGCCGGCAGCACTCATGCAGCCCCAAACCATGACACTCCCACCACCATGCTTGACTGTAGGCAAGACACACTTGTCTTTGTACTCCT